>DWLI01005157.1:0-10292 GCA_018249915.1 Cecropterus dorantes dorantes
TACCGATATGCTCTAACAAGATGTTCCTGAAACTTTAACCGTTGGCTGCCGCCTTTAATAAGTTTTCTATATTAATATTAGTTTTCTATATTACTATATTTCTTTAATATTATAAAGAGGAAATATCTCATAACTTACGGCCAATTTAATTAACATTAAACAGTCTTTGCTCTTAAATGCCAAAGGCATAAAATTACATAAAGACAAGTGTAATGGCAATTTTTAACGTAAAATCAGAGATGTATTTTTGAATAAAAGTAGCAAAAGAGTTAAATGTAATAATGGATGAACACTTTTCCTCTACTGTCCTGTAACTAAAAATAAAAACGAGTGAACTTTCTCAACGCGGCTTGCGAGAGGAGTTGAATAGTGAAGTTATAGAGGAAATAAAGAGCGTCCTGCTCTCTCCATCCGACATTATCTCTCTCTCCTTTTGTATTATATATTATCGCGAAAACACATGCTTAGCCTTTAGTGGTCATCCATGTAACTAATGACTATACCTTACTCCTTCGCCTTATATATCAGTAACAAATTTTACAATCTACATTGTGTTATGAGCTGCTGTGTTCTGGTCTGAACGGTGTGGTAAGGGAGATATCCTTATCTGTGGCTAACCTTAGGTGAGACTTTGATTTTACCTAGGGTTAATTACTGATCTCCATGGGCAGCAGTAGCCACTTACCATCAGGTGGGATGCATGCTCGTTTGCTACTTCCATACTATAAAAAAAATCCATAAACGGTTTTTGATATTTCACCCGAGATAGTTTAAATAGACTCTTATTGTTTATATTACAGTCTGAACATACGAAGTTGCGGGAAACAACTAGTTTTTATAATTAATCTTCCCTTTTATAATCGAGTATGCTAATTTTCTTTATTAATCCATAAATTTAATTATATTAGCTTTAAAGCTTTAAAGGAGTTTTCTTTAGTAAGACGATTACTTTATACTAAATTAAAAAGTAAGTTGTATTTAAGGATACAGGTTTTACTAAAATTGTATATTTCTTTTTTATTGTAACTTGAAGAAACATCCACGCAAAATCACTCACGGTACCGGGACGTACTCATTAAGCACACAGTAAAAAACCCCAGAATGGGATTCAAAAAGCGATCAATCCGTCTAGTTTTAATTTGGATTCCCTTATTTATTACTTTGTAGTTGGCAACACTGTCCCGTGACAAACTACTGACACCGCGAACCGACTGCACGCTCACATTGATGGACGAATTTAGATTTATCACGCACTTGCTTTAACGCACGTCCCGGTTATACCGACAGTCGTTGTTGCCCTACAAATGCTGTAAAACTTCCCACTTCGGATATACAACCGAAAGCTCGTGTAGAAATTCGTTGACAAATATCGTTCGGCTCCAACTTTGTATTTCGTTCCAATTTTATGTAGTACGTACCCGGCGTAGCTTTGATAAAGCTTTTACACAAATATATATGTTATTTATGTAAGTAAATGGCGATGACTGTACTAATTTGGGTTCCGTACACAAAGGGTAAAAACGGAACCCTATTGCTTAAGACCTTGCTGTCCGTCTGTCTGTCTCCGGGCTGTATGTAATAACTGTAATGAATAGCTAGATAATGGAAATTTTAAGAGATCATGTATTTCTGTTCCCGCTCACTTAAATTTTTATTTTATTTGTATAAAAACATTTTTTTATTTTATTTGTTGTTATTCAAATAAAATAAAAATTTAAGTGAGGCTCCTTGTATGGAAGCCTCACTTAAATTCAAACAAGATTTTTTTGATCGATATTAATAACGGCAAGAAGTAAATGCTTGAAATTTTCACAGAATATTCAGTTGCAAAAATAATTAAATTAAAATAAAATAAATATTTAAAATATGCTTCCATACAACAAACGTGGCTTTTTGCCGTTTTTTAAGAAATGGTATTACCTTTCATGCGCGAATACCTCAGCAGGGAGCTCATTTCACATCTTACACGTTCTCGGCAGAAAGATATAATCATTCAACTTATATTACACCAGCATCAAGTACAGGCCTCCTCTAAAAAGGTTTTAATAGTACTTAATCGCCAAATCAAATGTTGATGACACTCATAGCTTTACAGTAAGATTCATATGATGTGGTTTGTATACAATAATAAGAACACGCAATAAAACTTACTTACTGACTTACTGTAGAATAGAAATATTTACACAAGTTATGTTCAGTTCAATTATTGTGTCTACTAATAACTGAAATCCTGAATTCAATTGTTTAAACTATATTATGAATGTCGTTTAAATGTTTGTTCGTTCGAAAGTTCGTTCGCATAGTGGGAGAAAGCAAGTTTTATTATGTATATTCAATTGTATGTCATAAAAGTAATAAACATGCAATCCACCACGGTAAGAGCCCACAAAATTTGTGAACAACAACTTCACTGTTGTTTTAAGCCAGAAATAGATATAGAGTAAGCCAGAAATAGCGGAGGTTGGCACGTAGGTCGAGCCACTAATTGTTGTATCACCTCCAAAGTGTACCTATTTTAGGCCGACCCCACACAAAGAAATAAATAATCATATTATTTGCGTACAAATATTTCACACCCAAATTGTATTTTGAGTAATAAATTTATTTAGACCTAAATATATTTTAGTTTTGCATAAATTTAATAATGATTTTAATAAGCCCGTAAACAGCCCTTTCGGGATGCCTAAATCATGAAAATCTAAAGTATTCTTTAGAGATGTGTTAGGTACGAGTTTTTGATGAAATATTAAAGTGAAACATTTCTACTATTAATAGGGCAAAATTTTCCCTCGAGCTACTTTATTCTTCAGGGTTTACGTTATGTGAAAAGGACAATTGTCTAAATACGAAGTAATGTACCTACCTATTTCCAGACCTCGTTAATTTACCTAGAATAAGTCCCTAACGAAATATCTTCAATGGCTCGAGGCCTATCTTGGGCTCGTTTAATTTACATTTACATAATTGTGTCATATTGGCTTATTTTACTATTTTTCATGGTTCTGTATCCAAAGAGTAAAATACAGCCCTATTACTAACACTTCGCTGTCCGTTTGTCAGTCTCTCTGTCACCAGACTATATCTCATGAACCGTGATAGCTAGACAGTTTAATTTTTTATAGATAATTCATTTCTGTTGCTGCTATAACAACAAATACAAAAGCATAAAAACAAAATAAAATAAAATAAAATAAAAATATAATAAATATTTAAGTAGGGCTTCCATACAACAATCGTGATTTTTTGGTCGTTTTTTATAGATAATGGTATGAAACTTTTCATGCGTGAAACTGACTCGCACTTGGCCGGTTTTATTTTAAAATATAAACAGCAAACAAGAATGTACCACCTGATGGTAAGTGATCACTGCCGCCCATAGTTATGGTATACCAAGATTTACATTAGGTTGAACATGTATGCGTTGCTACCTTTGAGGATTAAATTACCAGAATAAAACTGCGCCAATTTTCGACCTCAATTATAAATCCTTTAATTTCCATAATTGGTCACTCATACTCGATTTATCACTTTTAATTGAAGCTGTTCGGGTATAATATGTTAAGTTATACGAATAAACATATAAGGTAGTAGAACCTAGTGACCTAGTGTAACCTAATGTAGTTGGACCGGGGCAGTACCACTGCCACATTTATTTCTAGCGTGAAACAGTTCTTACGTTTCTTTGGAAGATGTGGTTACCGGCTCACTTATATATGAGGCGACCATCTTAGTCCCCGAGAGTGGCAACGCATCTGTGATCTACTTAAGATAGAACCCCTGTTCATCATGTTCATGGGTGGTAGCAACCACTTACCATTATGTGGACTCGGCATGCTCATTTGCTACTTCAGTCTGATAAAAACGAAAAAGTAAAATTTATAGGACATGAATTTCAATTTAATAATGATCTGAGTAAGAAGCAGAAAAAAACATCTATTTAACAGAATAATACATCCATTTCAATTGAATAAAGATGTGTATCTATTACCTATTTAGATCTTTTCAATATAAAAAGAAATAAATTTATGTTATTTCATCTGTATTTCTTAGGTTCCTATTATAACGGCATATGGAATAAGCGTGTTCTACCCAACGTCATTTATTTTCTGCGTTTTCCATTCACTCTCATTATGTGGGGGTTGGTAAGCGTTCCCTCGGCTACCTGGCCCAAGGGTCTAACTATGGCTGGGCCCATTAATCTAAGGCGTTGCGTTATGTCGTCATTTGAAACCTTTCGCTGAAAATCTTTTTACTCTTACAAATAGTTCACTAAATTTAGATTCGTTTGCCTTTCATTTATACTAAGATATATTTTTAGGCCATAATTCCATTGTACTACCGTCAGCCCTCGCTCTACAATGTTGAGGTTTAATTCCCACACATTAACCCCTAATTCTTACCGCAGAAAGCAGAAAAAAGGTTACATTATTAATGATATGTATTTATTATAAATATATGTTCGTCTTATATTAGTATAGGTATGACCTGCTTATCATAATTTGACAAATGAGGTATCATTGGAGTTATAGGCTGAGTGGCATAACATTAAATTGAATTTGGTGCCCTCTAGGGGGCGTAAAGTCGTAGCAAAAAAAAACTTATTTGAAAGATGTCGTATTAGGTTCAAAATAATTTTCCTAAGGCTTTATTTATACATTCAGGTCGAGCCATCACTATAAAAATATTTTCTTCTTTCTTTTTTGTTTCTTTTTGTCTTGTTGTTTTCTTTTTTAGCGCGCTGTTTTTTACCTCCGCCTTATTTATTTTTAATGTGGTATTTTTAGAGGATATTTTAAGAACAGCAATATTTTTATACATGTCTTTATGCAGACGCTATTATGAACTAATGATCTAAAAGCTGTTGTCTCAAACAGACTTGGCCCATATCAAGAATCAGGCAGCCTTATTTCTCCTAGCGTGTATAATTCTAATTCTGAATCATTTATGATTTCAATAAAATTTTCTCTTTTCATTTGATTTAATATCCATTTATGTAACGTTTATAGCTTATCACACCCGCATCATCGCTTGCTCGCTATTGATTACCCGTAAACTACATGCTCAATTTCTATGTACACTTTGAGTAAATAAGTTGAAGTAGAATTACTAACAAAAACTTCTTACTCATAAATTCTTACAAAAGTTCTTGCATAAAATTAAGAAATGAGAAAACCTGCAACCGCCTCGAAGTTAGATAAAGAAGTTGCAAGATTTAAAAGGCACTAACTGTTTAAGTAATTCGCGTATTTAAATTATGAGGTAAGTCTTAGAAATGTTAAGTTTTTGATTTGCAGCCAGCGAACCTAAAGTAGCTGGGAAGGAGCAAGAAAGTTCATTCACCGTTTGCCTCTCTATAGTAACAAATTAATCCCTCTGCAATAATTACTCAACGCACGCCGCTCACTAGAAGAAAAGTTGTTTCAATTGAAGAAGTACTGGAAGTAAACTAAGATTTCTCGTATAACTTTAAACCCTTGCAAGCTTTAAATAGAGTAAAGTTAAATATTTCATATATTTATATATTTTAAGTGTTTGTACATACTACAAAAAATACTGATAAATTATTTGACATCTTTAAGTTTAATATTATAGACCGATTTGTTTGTATGTAAACATGTTTTGTCCGCTACACTTCTTCAATTTTCTTTTTTTTATAATTTGAACGTGTTAGTGAATTACCTAGCATTGACAGTTTCAAATTACATCATATCAAACTGTATATTATCAAACTATAGTGAGCGTGTAATTTGAATAAGACGTGTAGCAGAAGTAATGGCAGAGCGTCGCCGGAAGCGGAAACCGAAATTTCCACACGCAGACAACACCACGCTGCACGAGTGCTTTGCAATTATAATATTGATTATCCAAAACACAAAAATTATAATAACAAGCATATTTATACAGATACCAAACTGGAACCTTAAAACAAAAACGACTAGTCACTCTCCGAATCCGATTTTTTTTTGCATTCATTCATGCCCATATGCACTGTCAATATATATCATAAAGTACAAGTATATTATATTTGTCTGAATTCCTAACATATAAATAATTTAAGCAAACGTCCTAATTTAAGAGGTAATCCAGTACTAAGAGCAAAGACTGAAGGAATTATAGTAGCGAATTCTGTATCCGCTTTATCTCTTATTATATCAAAATTCATGCTAAAAGCCAAATATACATATCAAAATAAGTAAGTGTGTAATTTGAATAAGACGTGTAGCAGAAGTAATGGCAGCGCGGCGCCGGAAGCGGAAACCGAAACGGACTGGTATTTACGAGCGCCGCGTCCGCCGCCGCTCATTACCACACGCAGACAACACCACGCTGCACGAGTGCTTCACAACGTGTACAATTATACTGTGCTAAATACTGTTCTTAATATAAAAAGAAACAAAAACAATATTTAATAAAGAGCGTAAAAAAGTTTTATATTTTCTAATTGCATAATTAGATATAATCATATTGCGTAACATTTTTTATATGTAATAAAACAGTAGGTATAGAAACAAATCGATTCCTTGATTTAAGTGATTACTGCTTCCCAGATATATCTAATACCTCAAATGGTCAAATGGTCGGGCGATTATAGATGCGTTGTTGTCTATAGCGACTAAATTGAAATGCCTCCGTATTGTCCTACCATCTCTGCCTTACTATTATTCAATTCCTCGTGATATACGAGCAATATATTAATGATATGCATGCATAGTATTGATATATTACTAAATACACTGACGATTTAGTCGAAAATTCACGAAATAATAACATTTTCCCATTGAATCAGACTTTTATATACCTACATACGAGTACAAGAGCGCAAATCTACTCATGGTATAACCAAATATTGTTGCAGCAGACTATTCTCAAAAAAAGTTTTATTTGTAACAATATTTTTACGTGACAAAAAGCATATTGTTATTTTCACCATCCGTCATGCCTTAGCGGACAGAGAGTGATCAAATTCGGAAGACCGATCACGTCACGTTATGGAACTAAAATAATATTTTTTATTCAGACATTTTTCTATATACAAAATCGGAGATCCAAATGGATGAGTCGTAATAATCATAGAACGATATTAGATCTGCGAAAGCGCAATACATATCTACATAATTAAAAACTCAATTTTTAAATTCGTTAAGAAAATATAAAATCTATTCGGCTTGAATCTCACTAATATGTCCAGTGTCTTTATCAAATACCAGATATTGAATTTTTCGGCGACATTTATTTTTTGACAATATAACTCATGTAACAAAGTAACCTTCAATTGAGTGACGCCCGATAAATATAGAACCTTTTTATTATTATTTCATCCAATGTGAAGATCTTATACATATGAAATACCGAATAGAAGGAAAATGTATACAATCCTGCATTCTTATAAAATATAACAAGTGCTTAGTGACAAATAACCGATGTTCTACATTTTTTATCAACGAATAGAATTCTAATCAGTTTTTCTGTCTATATGTTCAAAACTTGAACATACTAAAGTATTTTTTTCTAAACAGTTGAAGCTGTTTTCGTATCACTTTTAGCTTTTACCTTAAATTTGGATAGATGTAAAGATCGTGTGGAAAGCTAGTCGGAAAACATTACTTGGATGACGGAAAACCAATTTAATTTGACACCCCATTAAAATTAGTATCATAATCCAATCTCATTATCTAGATTGAGCGTTACATCAATATGTAATCCCATTAAGCTTAGATATGCTCGAATTAATTTGGTTTAGATATTAATTAACATTTCGTGTGTACCTACGTCGAATGCTATTAGATATCGTAAATTAATTTGTCGTCTCGGAAGTCAAAGTCAATTTTGATACGACTCGCATATTTGATTTGAGGTAGTAATCTGTCAACGACTTTATCTATATTTGCTCAACAACGATAAAGTTTCTATTTCAATAACTTTAAAGGAGAAATTCCTATGACACCTAAATATCATTGTTATTAGTTAGCCAAAAACATATCTAGATATATACAAATATACTTGCACTAGTAGAATGATAAGAAAGTAAATATTATGAGAATGTAGGGATGTAAGGTATACTATGTATGTAATGAAATAAACATATCTATTATTATCACTACACTGTTATAATTATGTATAATCTCTATTTATTACTTAATATAGATTATAGATAGACGAAGACGTACAGCCATACACATATTGCTACCCCGAAAAAAAGTTGGAACTCCTCGAGTAACAGTGTATCCCTTAATGCACCCCTCAAACCAGAACACGAGCAGTGCTTTTTTTTTTCTTGGAGGAAGAAACCTTCAAAAGATACTCGATGCTGAGGGAGCAACGCCGGGTTATGTGGGATTTTTACCGCACTAAAACCCTCCCGATGGCCGATCTTGGCGCTGCGAAGAGGATTCCGGGATCTCCAACGAAACACAATCGGAGACCTTTAAGCACGTTGCCTCGTCGGGTTCCATCCAGGTGAGCGGATAGGATCACCGCACCTTCTGGTCGACCTAACGACTATATGCGATCACATATTTCTCCGTCCATCCCAGGATCGCTTGACTGGACGGTTCGAGCTCTCATTCTTGGCGCTGGCATCTCCGGAAGCCTCCTCTTAGTCACCTCTTACTACAAACAAATAAGGGACAATGCTTACCACCACATTATTGGACAAAAATAGCTGTGACGATGGTGTTACCGGAGTGTGAACTCAAAGAGTTCTTCCGCATTTAACATACTACACATTCTAGTAGCAAGACGCATGTATCAGTAACTACGCCCGCCCTAAGTCCGTGGCATTAGGGGAGCGAACCCCGCGGGCCGCTAATTAGCGCTACAAGATAAATGCGAGCAATCACGAACGCGCCGCAACCCTTCCGCTACTCTACTGCATTGTACATTACTACAAATTGCTTACAAACTAGCAACTTGACCACAGACAATACACTTGACTTGTGATATCGATAGTCTTATCACTATTACTAAAAATGTAGTTTAATTATCAAAATAACATTAAACTATTTCTTCATTTTCTAACACATACTTAAAAACAATTACAGGAAAGTACGAATGTCGAAATCGGTATGTCACTGTTATGCAATTTTTGCCTTTCGGTAGAAGGACGTGGCTGTCGACTTTCATATGAGATATCTTAGTCCTCAGGAGTAGCAACGCAATCGCGATTGACTTCGGATGAAACCTTTGTTCTATAGGCGGCAGCGACCATGTAAACTGCATATTTAATTGCAAAATATATTATATTATAATATATTATATTATAAAAAACTACTACAATTACAATTTACCATATCTCTACCTATTAAAGTATGGACGTGTTTTGGAAAAATACGTACAGATAAATTATTTAAATACAATTTCAGAATTGTACGCGTAATAGCAGAATGGAGTCCAAATTGATATCATAATAATGTCTTCGTCGAAAATGTCAATTGTTGAACTTTTAAAGGTCGCTCCGTAATGATGGTTTTTCCTTTTGAACCGTGTCGCTGTAAATCTGTTTAGTGAAGAGCTTAAAGGTAAGTTCGTGTCGGCAAAGGTCGTCACGAACACAATAAGGAACCAATTGCCAAAAAAATATGTTTACAAAACTTTTGGAAAAACCAATGAAAATACAACCTGGAAGTCAAAAAAAACAGTCTGTTTTCTTTTCTAGATAATCATGCTATATCTCAAGGCCTCATCATCACAAGCCAACAGTTGTGATTGATGCAAAATGCGCACCTATTCCACTATAAAAATAACAAGAAACGACAAAGAAAAAAACAAATCTATCCACATAAGAAGCAATACAAATAAAGTAATTACTTGAAATATGAAAATAATTTCACAAAACTTTACGCTAAAAGTAGGTCTATGCCCCGAATGTATTTCCACTAATTAACTAGTTGAAATAATTTATCTGCCTCTCAGTCGTCGTTATCAGTTAACGATAGACATAATTTAGAGTCACATACGTGACAGGGTTGTACAAGCAAGTAGCAAAAACAAAGTTAGTTTTAAGACCAATAATGTAATAGGTCTTTAATTATCATAAAGCACCTATTTCACCAGGTTGCCAGTTTTTGGCCTGAGTTATGTGTGACCGACCATAAGTGGAAACCCTATATGGGATTAGTATGTGTAACTTGTATTGAATACTTACGCCCTACTTCTACGGTAGAATAATGAAGCATTATAAAAAAACATTATAAAACCCAAAAAAATCGACAGCTTAAAATAATTTCTTTTCTTCTTTCATTCCGCATGTTTTGTCCCTGGCATAACGACTTAAAATTAAATAGGCACGTTTT
>DWLI01005158.1:0-10292 GCA_018249915.1 Cecropterus dorantes dorantes
ACTGCCTCTTATTATGTCTGTAATAAACCCCAGCAAGACCAGAGCCTTAACTGAGGTTGGAAACGGATGCGCTACATATCTAGAGAATTAAGGAAAACATGTCAGATTGATATGATAGTAAGACAGCGGGCTACCGCTGGATTCAGATGGCGAAGGCTAAGTCGGAGTGGCACAGATTAGGGAAGGCCTATGTCCACCAGCAGACTTTCAAGGGCTGATAGACAAATGATGGATAACACTCTTCAAATCAGAACAGAAGTAGGGCTTCACCAATGTTATTAGGGAGTAGGTGTGGCGATAGTGCCGTCGGAATCGTACTAAAAAGAGTTCTCCCTTAATTATCCTGCTGTGTATGGACATCTGTAACCTAGAATATATTTATTTTGCTAAGATCGGTCCGGTTGCTGCTTCTAAGAGTTAAGTTCATAAATACATCCTCCAAACCCGGACACAGCGCTTCACCGATCTTCTAAGCCACATAGTGTACTACCAATAAGATTTGCTCTTACCCGTTTCCTGATCTTTTCTTTAAGGAAGGGCTTCACGAAGGTGAGAAAACGCTCAACGATCGGTGACGTGTTTACAATGTGGACTTCCTTCAGCTTAACCGGGTAGGCTTCCTGTAAATTTAATGGTACTTCAAGTTAGTTTGTTTCAAAATAATAATTACCCCCTTTTTTATTATAATTAAAAAACAGTAAAAATGTCTGAAGTCCAGAGAGATGGTAAGTAATAGTAGCAAAGAATCTTTTGTTAATCTCAAAATTCTAATCATATCTAGTTTACGTCATAAAGATCATTCATAGAAAAAGTAGATACACAGTTGCATGCTGTAATACAGAAAGAGACGTTGCGTGGGCCCTAATTGCCCCAGGAAAAAAAAAATGCCCAGCCCTGGACACTTTTGCCGGCTAGAAAATAGGTTCATGAAATCTGTTCGAAATTATATTTTGTTGCCTCTTAAACGTGCTGCTCGCCGGATCGTTTATCGAAAGATCAGCGGTTGATGCGTCATAGAGTAATCTTTGATGACGTTTTTAATGTAGAGGCACGTAAAATTGATAAAATCAGCCTAGATTAGATGACATAAAATTAAGATACCTCAATTCTATATTAAATAAGATAGGTGGAAAGCTTATTGATTTGATGACAACAAAAGGGTGTGATTGTATGTTTTAGATTATCTGACGGAAAATTGGTATTCTCGTACCATTGGTCTATCTAGGACTTTTGTTGGGGGGTGTTCGACGGGCTCCGGTCCTATTGCTGAAATTTTGCTGCCCCCTTGGAGGTGACGGATGGACTTAAGTACTTGCATTTAGAGAGAGGTTGGACTGAATAACTTTTGCCATGGATTTGCCATTAATACGAGTTTATCTGGCTGTTAGATTTCTTATCCTATGTTTCATATACAGAGGCCTAAGGATTCGATATTCAGATTTCCCAAAGACTAATTAGTTCCATCCATCCAAATTCATATACTATTCTTAGTGATTATTATAACACAGAAAATTCAGTATTATATACAGAATTGTTGTATGAGTTTTAGAAGAGTTTACTTAATTATTTACTTTACCTAAAAAGGAGCGATGTATTACCTGGATACAAATCATGAATTTCTTGACAACAGAAGGAGATAGTTTGGCGAGCATACTCGGGCCGAGGACGACTGCATCTAGGACGTAAATATCTCCAGCGACACCTTCTTTTTCCTCCATTAACCTGACATCTCCAATCATCAGGGCTAGTTTCAGGATTTCTGTTATTTGCTGCGAATCTAAGTTTGGATGAAGACCTGGAAACAATTACAAACGTAATTAGGTTTTGTTTTTACAGGCTCAAGTGATTTGCTCTACCTCTGAGACCTAACATGGAATGCGTGATATATAAGAAGGAAAAAATAATGATCATAATGTAAATCGGCTCCTATTTTTTTACAAATTGAATTAAATGAGACCTAATGGAAAATTTAAATCGGTACATATAAAAATATAAAGGTATAAAAAATCAGTATGTAAATTTACATTGTTCTTCTAAGGACCTTTGAAAAACCCAGTAATCTTTATATTTTTAGTAGTGTTTCTTTCCATATACTTTACTTATACATAACTGCGTTCACATACACGTGTGAACAAGATACACACCCAAAGTCGGAAACATTATGTGCGTACATTTTATGACTATTGTATATAGTGTGTACGTGATGCGCCTTCAAATTACCTTTTTTGGATTAAAATGGACCGGCCTATGAAATATTTATTCAAACAAGGAGGCCATCTCTTAAAAAAACTACAAATAACTCCAGATGGAACTAATAGTTATTTGCTTCCTGTAGATTATAAACTCCACATTTGTTTTTGTAAATTTCTGTATGGTCCATAGAGTAATTTCATGATGTGTCAATTATAATTCCGTGGAATTTTCTGTGTTGTATGACTATATTTAATCTCATTTAATATGTGAAGGGTAACTCACGATATGCGGTTTTCAAAATTTCTTTTTATTTATGTAAGTCATAAATGATGCAAAATTTGGTGCCTAAGGATACAGTTAGTGTTGTGTGTCTTGATATGAAACCTAAAAAAGAAAATCGAACTAGATGTAGAACAGAAAGGTTAATCTACCACTAGTGCTTGCCATCCGTTTCTCCCCACCATCACAGTTTCGCCGTAACGATCCATGTAACTGGGTTGAAATATCGACAAGAAGAAATGCAAAAAACCGCATATCGCGAGTATCCGTAACATACTAAAATGTATCAATTCCTATGATAATATTAGTCTACAATCATATATTTATTCTCATCCAACGAGATTAGTATCTGCGCGGTAATTGGCTTAGATTAAACAGTGCTCACTGAATAAGTTAGATACGCGTAGCGTCTAAGTACTTTAAGATCTATTTGACTGATGTGATATCAGGATATGATATGAAACACCAAAAGATGTATGATAGAGCTTCTTTTTAGTATTTTGCAACACTTTTATTTATACTTATATACTAATATTATAAAGCAGTAGAGTTTGTTTGGTTGAACGGGCTAATCTCAGAAACTACTGGTTGGTAAAAAATCTTTTTGTATTGAAGAGTCCATTTATTGAGGAAGGCTATATAACGTCATGCTATGTTTGTATGTTTTTTTCTTCTTATTTAGTAGCGGGTCAAACAGAAAATTATTTAAATATATTAAATCAATATTAAATATAGATTACGTGTAAGATGCGGGTTAAGATATTAAAATACTTACACTGTAAAATATATTTCATTATCATTACAGCCTTGTTATATTATACAAACGTATATCCTTGCTTGGTTACATAGACATACATTCATTAATAGATTTTGCTTAATAATAATCTGGTAAAAATGAAGTAGGTTACCTCTGCAAATAGTAACTCGTCGTCCATTAGGTGTGAGGCCAGGGAGAGGCGGGCCTTGTCTGAAAAGTAGATTTAACATTTAAGTATATATATTCCAGAATTTTATGGTAAACATCCAATAAATAATTATAAAGAAGATTGCCACATAGGTCTTAAAATATATACTTAGCAAATGTGTTTTTAAATCCATGGAAAGTAAGATACTGGTGGAACAAAAAATAGCAAGGTTATTTGTGTTTTAGCCAATAACTTTTACATAAAGTTTATGCTTTTCAGTTACGCTTGTTTTCATTATTTGTCTTTTTATCGCATGAAACAGGTTAGATCTTTCAACAGAGGTTAGTAACATGTACATTACATTTATAATAAATTACAGTTATATTTTACTGTCGGAAGGCCCTTCATACGTGGACGAAGTTGGATGCGAAGGACGTTTAATATTTATGAGTTAATATTAAGATAAAAATATAAAAAAGTTACGTCTTTACGTAGGCTTGCCACCATGCTATAATATTTTTTCGTCAATTATATAAAACATATTATACAAAAATAACGGTGTCTAGAAAATTTGACGGTGAAAAAACGCATCTAGGAAGGTCACGGGCTGTAAGAACTTCTTAGAACTCGATTAATATATATTTTTTTATATTATGGAGGTAGTAAATGAGCCACTTACTATCAGTTGGGCTGTATCCCAACTGATGGTAAGTGGCTACTGTCAGCCATAAACATCTGTAATCAACCTATTGAAATCAAAATCGAACCACATAGTGTTCTACCTACAATTTCGAAAGTTAGCTTCTTATAATAAGTACCATTTTTTTTAAAGTGCCAAGACTTTCCACACCTCACGCTTCTATGTGACTTGCTTAGCATTCGATTTCGGATGACTAGTGACAGCAAGCGAACTAATCCAAGATCTAGTCGATGCGAAGTGCAAATCCTTACGCAAGTTGATTACACAGTCAGCAGGTGTGTGCCCTTGAGTCATACCAAGGTTCATAACGTAACTGACATTGGAATATGAACACAAACATTGGGACGCTAGGGTATCATTTTACATGCAGGTCAAGGGTCTTTATAGAAGTCGCGGATTTTAAATTAAGTCTCAGTTTTCAATGTATGTAAGACTGTTTTTGATCGTCAGTGACATTGTAATGAGTTTTGGTTACATACTAACATGATAATATGGTTAAATAAGCATTGTATGACCCGTTAGCCGCTTTTCACTTTAATACAGGTTGTTATATTATAACATTTAAGTAAAAAATATCGCCGATTTTATTAAAATTATTATGTATGTATCTATGTATAAGTAATTTTCAATGTAGATTTATTTTCGTTTTGACACGTGATAACCAAGGCTGTTTAGGACAGGTGTGGTATGGTTAAATAGATATCATAGCAAGGTACTTCCTGCTCTAGTTACTTCGACCTTCTGTCGAAATATAACAAAAAAATTAAAATTTGTGTAAATAGATAAATGGACAGAAGTCGGCGCTCAAAAATCTAAAACATGGCCAAATGCTATAGATGACCCAGAACATAAGATCCTGACCATTTGAGGAGAGTACAAGTGATTTACATATAGGCTAAGCTAATAGACAATCAGAATAAAGATTGATACTTTATCAGAACCAGAGTCGGAGACTGAGTTTATAAATTTCATATGCCGAAAACGAAATCGTAATCGAAGTCGAAATGGGAATCGGAACCGAAGTCGGGGGCAGGAAATATAAGTGTTAAGATTATTAATGATAAGACTAAATATAAAAACAGTAAATAAATTGGTAATTTTAGTTTATAAAATGTTATCCATCTAGGTGTTGAAAATAAAAACTAAGAGTATAATCAACCACCTCCGACCAACATCTCTGAATTTAATAATGTCGGAGTCGAAGTCAAAAATTATTCATAACTTTTTCATCTTTTGAATAATAATAATAACTTTCATAACAATTTTTGTCTTAAATTATCTTTAAACTCACATTTTGTTCTTGAGGATTTCCAAGAGGTTCTGGCTCGAGGCATCACGGTTGGTGAAGAACTCTGGGCAAGCGGCTCTCATCGTGAAATACATGTCCAGTTTCCGCTTACATTTCTCCAGGGAGAAGCTGCAGCCTCGGAGGAAGGTCATCAGCGGTTGGTCCTCTGCGAATTAATATAACAGATGAATAATATAATATGTCTCCTAGTTGTGATAGCCAAAAAGTATGAATTTTATTATGCAGAGTAAAAACTGCATATCATAAGAGAAAAAAAACATCATGCGATGTGAATATATTCCTGAAACTTTTCTCAAAGTTATCCAAGGTCCGCGAAGTATGTTTATCGTCTAATGCAGAAGGTACAGGGTTCGAATTCCAGACAAGCACTTCTGTTTTTTAAAGTTTGTTCGTAAAGTGTTGGAAATTATTTACCATTACGTCGTGGTTATGGCGAAACTGAACGGCGAAGAAATTCAAAAAACCACATATCGTGACAACCCGTAACATATTAAAATATATTAATTCCGAGATAATATCAATCTAAAATCATAAATGACATAAACTTCTTTTTCTCTCCGTTTTGCCGTGGAGTGATTAATATGAGGGTTAATACAAAACATTGGTTGTGTACAGGATTAAATAATGTTATTGTTTCCTGTTCTAACTGTGGTTAAAACAATAACACGTATTGTAGACAACCACTTAAATGCTGCAATTATAACAAGTTACAATCATTTATTATGTCACGTGGTAGATTTAACATAGATACGTTACAATGGTCGATTAATAGCAACACGCAAGATGAATTTCATTATCCGTTTAATTACTTTAAATAATTATCTCAGGGAAGTCCGGAGCTTGTGTAAATGGATCTAGAGTTAGGAAATGTCTGTCGTGATCAGTTGGATAGGTGACCGTTAGATGAAGGCCACGGATCGCTTCAAGTCATTTGCTTGGCGGCGCAAGCGACAGCGTTACCGTCAAAACATATATCCAATCTTATAAATTTACGGAACTCATTAAAAGTCATTGAATGGTGTCGTTAAATTAGTCAAAGTTTTTATGAGTGATTTCAAAACATCTCGCCAAGAATTGTATATTAATTCGCACTTTTCTCTACAGGGAGCTGGAAAAGCGTTGTGGAGTATGAGCCAAATTCTTCAGTTATGTTGCTTTTCACATGGACTGGACATGGATCATGGAACGCCAAATGATACGGTCACAGGGTCATCAGGACATGTCGTGTGGTGTCTGTTTTGAGTAATTGAAGCACCACACCTTTCTTTCCGTGGATGTGGTAAGAAGCGAATAAGGACCAAGATCTAGGAGGTCAGCAGTGTCTTCATGTGTAATATCAACCCTTACTGCGGTCACCAAACGCATGCCAGGCGAAGAGACTATTAGTTAAAACCCAATGGATCTTAAAAGCCGGATGGACTGATAAGAGGGACATCATAATATTTTCGCTTAATAAACCGTAAATTTAACAGGATGATCGCATGTTAAATTTACGGATTCTTAGCAACACGCAAGAAGGTCTCTTGTTGGCATCTGTTCTCTTAGGGGCATCCATAATTATTAAATTAAAACAGCAGTTAAATTATAAATGAGACTTTAACACTAACATACATTTGAAATGTGACGTCACGAAATTAAGGACCCCTCCCCATCCCCTTGTCACACCATGTCACACTTCATAGACCCCTTCCTGCCCTCCTCTATCCTGTGGTGTAAATTGGATGACCTCTTTTCACTTACCCCACTCATCAGGCAAATGCGGTTGTTTCCGAAGCCACTCTTTGATGGCAGCAAGATCCCGGTCGTTAGTGGAGACATCCTCGTTCAACTCCACCCGTATCTGCTTCCACATCTCTCCCGTTGGTTGGACCAGCAAATCTGATTTGAGCTTCATGGTTCTGGAAAGAAATTTATTATGAAGATTTGCAAGAATTTGTACTTAAAGTATTTTTATTTCTTTTGTTCTACGGGCAAAGGTCTCTACGAAAAGTCCTGTTCCTGCTACTGTACCAGGACCTGCCATTAATTTATGTATTTCACGTTACCATTATATTCTTAAAGTTTTATTGCCTTTGGTAGTTTATTTTGAGTCTCATTACTCAAAAAAATTACGATTGATGGAAATTTGTCATTTGGCTATTTTTTTTTACTTAATGTTTGCTTTTGCTGCGTTGTAATGACACACGCATATGGTATTTAAACTTAGTCCTCAGGAGTAGCAAATTAAAAGTCGACCTCATCTAGACCCAATGCTTTTTTATAGTAGATTACTTTTTCAAAGTTTTATTTTTTACATTTCCTAACTTAAAAATATTTACGAATATAAATATACACTTAAGTTTAGTTTATGCAAATAATATATCAACCGTGAATATCAATGTATATAACTGAATATAAATTTATTTTTTAAAGTTTAATTATTTTCGCGTGTGTGTACATTGCATATATTTGTCACAAAAAAAATATTATAAAAACAGAAAACCCGTGTGCTACATTTGCAGTCGAATATTTTGCTTTTATAATAATTTAATTATTTAATTTTTTTCAGGAATTTGCGTCAGTATATTTTTTCGTTTTTTTTTTTTTTTTATCTGATTGACATAGCAAACGATCATGCAGTCTACCTGCCGCCTATGGACATCTGTAAGCAATTTCGTATAGAACAAGGGTTCTGTCTGAAGTCGATCACATGCGTTGCTACTCCCGAGGAATACAATGGTCGCCTCATAAATATGTGAGCTGGCATCCATATCCATCCAGCGAAACGCAAAAATTGTAGTAACACAATAGTGTTATGAAATTTTCTGGCACGCTCTATAGCCAAAGCGGCTTAACGGTTTGTAACATATGACATATCATTGAAATCGTCTCAGTTTGGAGGGTGACATAGGACACATATTTATTTATTATTATTATGGGTATCAAATGAAAGCTAGTACATAAACTATTACAAAAATATGTATATTATAACACTTTTATGTTACATTTGACGAAAACTCCTAGAAAGCGTTAAATTAAATTATTATAAAACCTGACTGCATATTTTTATTAAAAATGAACTGAAACTGAACGCAGTCTGTCGTTTTTAAGCAGTCTATATTTTTATTTATTATTTTAATATAGCAGTTTATATTTTTCACATTGTAATGTGTTTGATATTGATCAAAATGTTACGTTCTTTGTTGTTCTATGTTGGTTCTCACAGGAAACTTTTTGCTCTGCAAAAACTTCAGAAAATATGTATTAATCGTAGTATCTGAATTCGTTAATGCATCTTTTTGTTTGATTTTTTTATGGAGTTCTCAAGGCATTTTCCTAAGAAATATTTTATTCAAATAGTTACCTACGAGTCATATCTTTGTTGTAAAATCTATATTTATATTATAAAGCAGTAGAGTTTGCTTGGTTGTATGGGCTAATCTCAGGAACTACTGGTTCGAAATTAAAAATTATTTTTGTATTGAATAGTGCAATTATTAAGGAAGGCTATAGGCTGTATCACATCATGCTATGTTTGTTTTTTTTTTCTTTAACATCGTTATTAATATTAATTAAAAAAAAACGGACTGCACTTTTTTATTTTTAATTCAGTGACATATATTTTAATTTAGTGCATTTTGCGAGTTTACGTCAAAGTAGTACATTAAAGTATAATATTGAAATATACATATTTTTGGAATGGTCCATTTACTAGCTTTTATTTCATACTCATATTGTCATAATAGTAAAAAGCTATCTCTCTACCCTATTTTCCCTATTTACAGGCGCCATTTTTACAAATTATAAAGCCTGTGTCACTCTGCAAACTAAAACGATTCTAACGATATTTCATATGTCATAATAGGTGAAGCTGTTTAGGCTGTACTGCGTGTCAAAGAAATGGTACTCGTACATATGTGAGAAAATTTCTTACGTACGTTCGAAAAACATTACTGCCCATCTGACGCAGTCTGGAAATATACGTAATAAATAGATTGAATCAATAAATCACAAATATCATCAAATTAATTTATGTAATCGATTAATTAATCGTGCCATTGATAATCCGTTTTTTAACATTTGAATGATGAATTCGGTTCTGGGGCTGGGTGTTTGTGTACTCGTCTCGACACAAGAGATAATTATAGTGTGGGGCTATGAGTGTAGAAAGGGTTTTTTATTTTTTATTATGTGTTATAGGATTGTATAATTGATATTTTTGTAGTGATTTTTATGTTAATTGTGATTTGAAACTAAAGAAGTTGTCGGCGCTACAACTAGATGGCGCTGTATCCCTTTCTGAATCACGCTAACGATTTTATTTCTAAGCTTGTTTCAGAATTAAGAGCCTAAGTTTACTATATATGAAAAATAATTATTCCAAAGAGAATTTGTTTATATAGTCAGTCAAAATGACTGACATATCCCAAAACATGTGACAAATGTGTTACGTCAACAGTTGTAAGTCATAGATACTACTCATTACGAAAGCCTATTTAGTATTCATGCTAAATACGAGACATTCAACCGTCATTCAGCTTATTCATACATGTAATACAATGACATCGTCACTTATTCGGCTTGTACCATTTAAGGGTTACCCCTACGCAGCCAAAGTAATGGGTTCATCGTCAACCCATTAATGTCCCACTGCTGGGCACGGTTCTTCTCTCAGAATAAGAGAGTTAATGAGTTACTTTTCATAAACCGTTTTACCCGACTGCGTCAGAAAGAGGTTAAAATTTTTCAAGAGTATGTGTGTATGTATTTATATTTGTTTGTATGTTCATTTTTTTGGCACGAGCTACAACCCAAACGGATTGACGGATTGTGACGTATAACATATCATTAGAATCGTCTCAGATTGTGTTCGTCAGAGTGACGAGTTTTTTTTTATTATCACAAAAATATTGGTATGAAATGAAAG
>DWLI01005159.1:0-10292 GCA_018249915.1 Cecropterus dorantes dorantes
CCTTAAAAAATGTGGGATTTTTTATTTATTTGTTTATTCATAAATAACACACACAAAACATGTAACAAACAAGTCTTAAATTATTAACATAAAAATTATTCCATTCCAAAAACTAGTTCTAAAGAGGGTAGACAATAAAATTTTTGCAACTTGCATTTGCCACTACTAAAACCATAGACTTATATTTAAGTATGTGAGGTTATTTTAGCAATTTTTTCAACTCCCCAACTTAATGCCTTGGTGAATGAGATGAAATGAGATTTGTTCAATCGCATGCACTTATTACATGTGAAATTATTTAGAATAAGAACACATGTTTTAATTATTTTATCTCTCCCCCTATGTGACATTTGTTGTGATTCCACCTGCCCCAAACCTCTTTTAATTGCCTTACGTGTTTATGAATTTCCTTAGTTGATAAATATACATGCTGTCAGAATATTAAATAATAGAAAGTATAGACAATACCTTCAGGACGAAATTCAAATAACCGAGGATCTGCTTTTAAAGGAATCAGGCCCAATCTATGGGCTAACACTTCATCTTGTATTATAGATGTGTTGTTTTTTATCATCACTTTTTCAATAGCCATACTCGGAACTTCACTAAGCATGAGTCTCCTGAATGCATTCGCAAAAGCAGGCTGTATACCAATTAAATCAAACTCCATTTCAAAATTATCCATACGAACAATTACAATGCGAAACTTTTTTGTGAATTTTTTAAAATCCCATTTTTCATCAGCCATCCCATAGTCTTCAGCGGCATTCTGTAAACAAAATTACTTTTTATATACATGTAATTATTTTTCATACCTTCATACCAATTTTAGAAACTTTGAAATGATTTTTTGTAATATCAAAAAAATTCTTTCCAATTGCATCTCAAGTGATCAAAGTGCTGATTTATGGGTAATAAGGGTTGAAAGATATTTTTTTAATTTTATAGCATTTTTTTAAATTTCATATGTGTTTAATATGTGAACTTTGATCTTTAATTTCTATCATGCATTTATAACATTACAGCCAATATTAGTTATACATTTTTATTTTTACAACTAAACCAACCACAAAGAGCTGTACAATTTTCATTTTAGTTAATGTCCTGTAGAAGTCAACTCTACAAGCATTTTGTAAGTTCACACCTCTTTTGGTTATTTTTAACATTCTGTTTACATTACAGTTACAATTACTATTTACTTATTTTTATTCTGTAATGGCAAAGTAATAATAAAAGTTCATACTGATGTTTCTAATGACTTGTACTTACTTTCTAAAGTTGTTATGTCTAAAGATCCAAGGCAAGGCAGACAGCTGATATTTAATAAAACAATAAGGTTATGCATGCGATATTGTAAATTTAATATAAATCCGTCTCCAAGAGTTACCCTGATGATACCATTAGGGACACGTGTAATAAAAATACATATTAATTTCATACCTTTACACGAAATTCCTCCAGAAAAACTTTTGGTTGCGGTCTGTCCTCTATTTTTGGCATAATTTAAGATATTAGAACAGCAAAATTTAAATATGTGGTTATATTTTCAATGTTTTTATTTATATTAGTATAAACAATGAGAAACGGTACTATGCATTTGTTTTACGAGCTCAATCGCAAATTAACAAATTACCACTTCTTATTTATACAAACAACACACGGCATGGCCGATGACAGTGACAGGTATTTACATTTTTTCGTTTTGATTTTGAAGGCTAATTTAACTTTCAACAGAACTTAACCACAGACTATAAAACTTTTAATAATAACTCTACTTTCATACTAAAAATAACCAACCGCGTTATATAAATCCAAATCTAAGTAAACGCCATTTATAAATACATAAATCCCTAGAGACAGCTAAAGTAGCAAAAATTCTACGTCTATGACATACAAAAATATGTAGCAAAAGATGATGTTTAACGATTAAACACCATACATACTCGTACAGATTAAACACCATACCTTAATTTATTTACATTAGACATGCCTTTATGTATAATGTTTATATTTGTAATGTGATGTAATACATATGTTCGTAACGTTTTTGTAATATATATTTTTAAATATTAATTAGTGCATGAAGAAAATATCGTTTGAGCCATGTGGATATATATAATAATATTGTTCCTCCGAAGAACTGCGCCTGACAGATTCTTGCAGCATTCGCCCCAAACTGAATAAAATGAATACCTTGTAAAGTCGTTACAAAAGTATATTAGATAGCTCAGTAGAAATTAAGTGATAATATATATTATATCTTCACAATATACAAATAACAAACGAATATGCAGTATCCATAATAAGCGGCCGTTGCCGCCCATGACTTTAGTCTACCCCAGATAAGTTAAGAGCCTTGTTTGAGGTTGGCCATGGTTGTATTGCTATCCCTGGGGACGCCCCGGATAAGTATATCTCCCTCATCACACTTAAACCAGAACGCAGTACCAGTAAAAGTATATTAGATAGCTCAATAGAAATTAAGTGGTAATATATTATATCTTCACAATATAGAAATAGCAAACGAATATGCAGTGTCATAGTAAGTGGCCGTTGCCGCTCATGACATTAGTCTACCCTAGATAAGAGCCTTGTTTGAGGTTGGCCATGGTTGTGTTGCTATCCCTGGGGACGCCCCGGATAATATATCTCCCTCATCACACTTAAACCAGAATGCAGTAGCAACTCACATTGTTGTTTTTAGGCAGAAATAGTTGTTTTCCGGAGTAGAAGGCAAATAATAAGAATTGCGAATAAGAGGCAGTGAGGATAATATACCATTTGTTTGTTCTACAAGCTTCATTACCATTTTTTGTCTAATTTGCCTTGTGCCATATAAAAATAATTCTAGTGCATAACTTATGTTCATGAGAGCTGCGGCAATTTGAATTACATCTTGAATTAAGAACCTGATTCATCCATAGTTTCAAGAAAGCTTATTTTGACGAATAACAGTAATAACTGTTTGCTGTTCGGGGATTATGGTGATTGAGAGTCGGCTGAACCGAATCCGAATGTTAATAAACCAGTTCGGTTAACTAATTCGGTTAAACCAAATGCCGGCGACGTATTCGGTAAACGATCTAATGTAAACGTACCATAAGCTTTCGCAGTCCGTCCCTTTGTACCTACAATGCAATTTGTTTACAATGCGTGTTCTTATATCGCTGCTATGATACCAAAAACAAAAAAAAACATGTGAATTTGATTGCACGGATCCTTGTCTTTTAACCACATTACGTAGATACACATAAAAACGTTATTGTTATTACTGAGCTTATGTCCGACTCGTTCTTGGCCGGTTTTTTATTAACACAGGATGTTTTCGCAAAACCAATTGAGGAGAGTCCAAATGCTTCGATTACTGGTGGTGTTTACTTCGTTACTATGTAATTTGAGATCTCTTATTATTTAAAGCTGAATATTCTTATATATGAACCAGTCTAGTTCTCAGGAGTGACAGGAGAGGCATGATGGCAGGCACTTGCATCTGTAATCGAATTCAGATAGTTTCCCTGTTCTATATGGAGTTACAGATGTTCATTGGTTGATGTGATCACTCATCAGATGAATTGCAACTCGTTTGCCAGAGCAATTTGATTATAAAATATGACCTTTTTCGAGTATTTACGTGTTCATTAAGCGTGTTATAACGGTCGAGTTGATTGACGCCCTCAAAACGTTGAAGGTAGATAATCGAACAGTAAATCAGTAAAATACAGCGAAAGTGTTGCTTTTGGTGTCCGCCAAATGATAATCTGTATCAACAGAGGCCGGTACTTATGCAACGAGCGAGCGGGCGCAACCACTCGCTACCATCAGCTCTCGTGGGTACAGTGCTTCGGGCGACGTTCGAGACGACATAGCTTACCAGTGCCATTCAGATTGTGATCTACTGTGATATTAAACTATTAACTGACTCTCAAAGTTGCATAAAATGCAACCATTAAACGTCTTAATATTATTTGTTTTAGTGGTTGGCTTGTTCCAATCAGGTAAGTCCCTGTTTTACTGATCTAAACGTTGTTGTTGTTAGACTTATTTAAACACTAAATTTATAAAAAAGCTATTATTAAAAAAATAGTTTTCATTACTTAAATTTTTATGTTGTCTATCTTCCTTATTTGATTAAATTGTTTTAGAGATAAGCTTCAGTAGGTAATTAAGCAAGCTAAGCATTGCCCAAATCGTTGCCATCGCAGTTTGAAATAACATAGCAAAATACTCCGATTTTATTATTTTTTGCCATATTTCGTTCTCACGATGAGTTTTTATGACACCGAAGTGAAACTTTGTGGTACTTTACTCAGTACCTAAAATTTTAATAGGTTTCTAATAATAATTTATTTTCTTGTAAATTATTTCAGTGTCATTTCTGTAATTGAGGCAAGAAAGTCCGTTACATTTATTAAAATTTATGACAGAACATCGATTATAAATTTATTTTTAATTTACTATTGTGATTCTTATTGATAATTTAGCGTATAAAAACGTATAAATTTACTATTAAACAACATAAACTTATAGAGTACCAATAAGTATAAGTTTATGTTGTTTAAGCGCAAGGATTTTCCATGCGCTTAAATATGGTCACGTATGGACAATGAAATAATATTATATGAAATACAATTTAGTTCCTAGAAGAAATATAAGGGCCTGTACTATGATCGCATATAGTACATACATACACTTTGGAGTACACATACTTGATAATTATGTGTAACAAATGTGTATAAAGTTTTTCAAGAATGAATCCGACATCTTTGGATGTGGAAATCTGAACTAACTGAATCTGACGATTTGCCTGCTTTTAGAATATTTCGATCTAAATAGTGTAGATAACAAAGGGGTAACTATTATATATTAAAGTAAATACTTAGACGGTTATCTTCACGGCATACGATTTGTTGTTAACGGTTTTAAAATAAACGGTTACGATACATATCCGCATAATTATTTCAACTTAAACTATTATGTATTGAGAAACATAGAATAACACGAATTAAATATAATTATATTTTCGTAACTGCATGTCTAATTTTGTGTCGTACCAATCCATATTTAGGTTAATGCTTTTGACAATAAATTAGGACAGACTGGAAGAAGGCCTTAATTAAAATAATAAAAGTAAACAAAGTTATTACAGTCAGAGCCATCATTTTTGTCAGCTTTTTGTCGTGGGTTTCGTGTCTGTTAGCTTTTCCTAACAACTTCCTTTACATGCTATTACGTATCTTTACGCGATTTCTCGGAAACAAGTTATTTTAAAATTAGTTCCCGAGTAGGTACTTCAGGTAACTGACAATCTAGTGAACGGCTTATGATTACAGTCGACCCTCGCATTATTCCACAGCGTTCAACAGCATGATTATCTGTCATAATTATGGCGTCAGATTTTCGTATATATATTTTTATACAGAAGTAGCAATCGAGCATAGGTATAAACCGTCTGTTGGAAAGTGGCTTATGTCGTCCATGGACGTCTAGAACCAATCCAAGATGGGATTAGCAGTCTCCTGCCTTTAGTCTGCCGTAGATGCGTTGCTATCCTTGAAGATTAAACTGTAACCACACTTTGCAACTAAAAAGAGCAGAGTTAAAAACTGCTGTTATAAAACAGAAATAAGTATGGTGGCTGTACCTTCAGAGTCAAACGACGAATAATTCTATGAGCTTTTGATGGGTGCATAGGCCAATACTAGTGAGATGATACAAATATTTCTGCACTTATGTTTTTAGGGAAATGTGTAGCATTCGATCTTGCTTGTTTTTATTAGGCCACAGTAGTTATAATTAGACCATTAGAGTCGTTTAAGAACTTTCTACAGCCATGTTAGCGCGCATACGTTCGCTATGTAATAGCGAGTAAGATGCAACACTCATGTTACGTTTTTTTCGATTAGCGGAGTTAGTTTAAAGAACGTCATTCTTTTTTAAAAATAGAAGTTGAAAGTTTTTGGTGTTTATTTTCAGAACTGTATTTTCCTATTGTTACGGAATACAATATCTTTATCTTAAATCTTTACCTTGTGCAAAGCTAAAAGTGAGTCATTGTAATGCAACCATGTGCTTTTTTGTAGTCCACAATGTGAGTAAATTATAAGTTGTGTAAATTATATAACAACTTACAGCACTAAAATACGCAATGTACCGCATAAACGTAACAGGTAAGTATACGATTGAATAAGAAAAAGAGTAATTGCTTAAGATAATACATAATTATAGATGGTGTAATTAATTTTGTCATTAGCGAGCCAAACCTATCTCGAATCTCCTTTGTTCGTCAATTAAAATAGGCTTGAAATTTTACGCCACTGATTGCGAATCTGTGCTGATTTGAAGAATTGGATAGTAGACGATTTCCTTGAATTATATAAAGTGAACTCCCCAAAATTTCAAGTATCCATAAGATAGTAACAATTAAATGAAACGCTTTAAAGCAATGGAAGAGAGGCATTTCTGCGATGTCGAGAAAATTGAAATAAATGAACACTACACTACTTCCACCATCAGATAAGAAGTAGCCAATGGCATTACTAGCCAGTGATCCTTCAGTTGACATATGGAGCGGTGGTTTTTGTATTTCTAATGGGGACGACGACGACGTCCCCCTTAGCGACGTTTATAGAGGTCGCTGAGATATTTCATGAAGTGGAATGCGACACTGATTCCACTTACTAGCAATAAGTTAAAAAATATCAGTAAAGCAAATCGTCAATTCAGTTGAAATATCTAAGAGTAGCAAACTTTAGCGAGTAGCGATACAGTGACTTTCTTACTGGCTAGACAAAGCGAGTGGGAAATATAAAGATTAATGACCTAAGTGCCAAAAACTACGTATTTGTAGACAGAAGTCTATATGACACTAAGAGGTGCCTAACCTGCACATTAGGTCCCCCTATTCAAGACTTTTTGACAGATGGACTTATGTACTTACATTCAGACGTGGGCAAGAGATCCTAGCCTCCATCCCTCACCCTGATGCCGTCATCTTTAAAATATTATGAAAATGATACACCCATGCCTTTGTCATGTCCAGATAAGAGAACGAAGGAGTGCACTTTGCACATTAAAACTAAGCTACGTGACACACTATCGAAGGATTCTGACCTCCTTTGCTCACATTGTTGTCGCAGACACCGTTGCATATCTGACAACCTTGACAGATTGATTATAGTCAAGGTGGAAGAAAGAAGACTTTGCTGCCGAACTTTGGTGCGACCGAGTAAACACTATTCTCTTAGCAACAAGTCTGCTTCAAAACATAGTTAACCCATTAATTACTTTCAACTACACCTCTGATAGTTATTAAAAACAATAAGGGTTATTAATAAGCAATTACTTATAGATTATCAAATAACCTTTACTACTAAGATATGATGAATAAACCAGTTCACAAATATAATCTCAACATAATATTAGTTGCAGTAATTTCCATTAAGATTACGTACCTACTAATGATTGACTCTTAAAATGTATTTTCAATAACATGAGGCTTGACGGTGAAACTAGCACACATTTTTTGTTGTATGTGCGATCAACAACTTTTTCATACCTATGTACATAAACTTGAAATAAGAACACGTTCTTAAAACTTTAATTTATTAGAGACGCACGCAAAACCAATTAACTTTAAAGCTCGCGGTAAAGTTCGTACTTACCGTATTTTTTCTCTTTTTTTATAAGATTAAAGTAACAAACGTGCATGCAGTCCACCTGATGGTAAGTGGCCACTGCCGTCCATGAACATCTGTAAGCAACTTCATACAGATCAAGGGTTTTATCTGAAGTCAATAATAGATGCGTTGCCACTGCCAAGGACTATGATGGTCGCCACATCTGAGAGTAAGGTTGCACCAAACCCTTCCACCGAAACGCAGCAACTGCTTCACGATAGAAATAGTGGCGGTGGTTCCTGATCGAACTATGTTCGTTCTACCTTCCTACATTAAAAGGTCTGGTAAAAACCTGATAAAAACCTTAATGTCAATTATATAAGTATGATTAATATTAGTCAAATTATTATTGCCCTTCAAAAAGACAAATGAGCGTGCGGATAAAGGGAACTGGTTGGTACCAGAGACTTTTAAATGCAAGTAGCTACTACAAGGTATTTGGTACCGTTCAAACATTTGCATAAAGCGATATTGTTACAGATATAATTACGACAAGGACACATACATAGTCTCTATTCAGTTGTCTCCATTAAGCCTCTATGTTGCCTGTATGTAGGTAGCCATAATCAGTAGTTGAAATTCATAATCAATATTTACCTTGTGTGCAGAATATGTGAAAGAAATGTAAGATTTGGTATAATTAAAGTATATATTTTGAAGAACTTAAGTAAGATAAATATTGTAAATGAAATATGTGTTACATACACTGAAATTATACAAGAAAAGAAACATAATAATCTCATATCAACAATATTAAAAGTCTAGTCAAAAACAGATAATTTCTGTTAAATTTGGCTTACCAGAGCTAAACCTCTTTTTTCCTATATTACGTGTAATAAATAATGCACTCACAAAAAACCTACATAAGCTTTGTGGTAGATAAAAACTATTCTTGAATTATGTATGTTATCAAAAATAACATGGCATCTAATTAAATTAAGAAATGTTCTTGTCATGCTTCGTTAAATTCTAAGTGAATGTTGTATTTGCCTTTAATTATTGCGGCGGGTAACGGGTGTTATTAATAATTGTATTTATAATATGAAGATGGTTGAAACTCTTGGTGGTTCAAATCCAGAAGCACTACAGCCACATCTACTTCTGCATAATAACAACATCATTACTGTGTTCTGGTCTGAAGGGTGTGGTAAGGGAGATATACTTATTCGAAGTGTTCCAACTTAGTCTTTAGGGGTAGCAACGCATCAGGTAAGACCTGATCTTATATGGGGTTGATGTTAGATGTTCATGGGCGGTAATGGCCACTTATTATCAGGTGGATTGCATGCTCGTTTTATTTCCATATAATAAAAATAATGATATTTTATGTAATTTAGTGTCCAACCGAAGGTCGATTTTTGGCCGAGGCCGAAGCCGAAACCAAAGGTTCAAAAACCTAAAGAAACTTAGTTCTTATGGGCTAAAAGTAAAAAAATACCGATTAAAAAAACTTTACTTAGAGTAACTTATTTGATAACCCGCACGACCGGTCTGACGCACAGTGGGTTCCGGGTTCGATCCCCGGTCTAACAGACATCTGAATGATGAATTTAGATTCTGTCCTGGGTCTGGGTGTTTGTGTATTCGTATTTGTGTGTCCATGACACCCGCGACACAGGATAAAACCCTGGTGCGGGGCTATGAGTGTAGAAAGCTTGTGTGTGTGTGTGAAATATCCATCCTATACAATACTTTTAGGTTACTATAACTACCTTACTGTCGACATTTTTTTATTCGACAAATGAGAGAAACTAAAATATTTCAAATTATATATACTCCTAGTATAGATCCTCGATAAAATCCTCCCTAAAAGTTGCCTCGCTCATAAATAAATCTGAATAAAAATTAATTGTACTATATTTCGGAAAAAGTACTTTTTTAGTCGACCTTTTATGGCAAGTATCTTCCAATTCAGCAATTACAATTGAAAAAAGGTGGCAGCCCTACCTTTATTCGATTATCTTCCGATAGTTGGATCTTAGATTGTTATTATTTGCGACGCTGGTTAAGTTGATTAAAAGATTTAACAGACCTTTAAAACATTTTCAAAATTGGTAGAAACAGTACGGTTCACCGAGGAAGTACGTACACCACACTAATTTCTAGTGTAGGGTTAGTATCCAAAATTTTTTATTATATACTACGTGTGCTACCTGGTTTCGCCGCCACTAATAAACAAAAAAAACAAACAAACATGCTTGATGTCATATAATAGCCTATAGCCTTTGTCCGTAAATGAACTATTTAATTCAAAAATATTTCTTAAATTCGAACCAGTAGTTCCTGAGATTAGCCTGTTCAATCAAACAAACTCTACTTTTTATTTTTATAATATTAGTATAGATATCTACATAATTTGTGTACATAAACGTGAAATCGTATCGTAATTTTAGTATAAAATTAAGGCGTAGTAGCATTTTATTCCAAAAGATACGTAAGCATGTAGATTAAAATAGTATACTTATACTTACATATAATACGCTTCTTATATTTACATACGTCATATCATCCGTCAACCCATTATTGTCCCACTGGGCTGGGCACGGGTCTTCTCTCAGATTGAGAAAGTTTCAGGCCATAGTCCACCGCGCTGGCCAAGTGCGAATTGGTAGACTT
>DWLI01005160.1:0-10291 GCA_018249915.1 Cecropterus dorantes dorantes
TATTGGCTGCGACAGACAGAATAAACACGATAGTGCTTTTAAATAATACCGACGAAGATTTATTTGGTGCTGTGAAGTAAAATGTATATACGAGTACAATAAGCTTTTTGTATTAGATAGTAAACGAGCTGCAGTCCACCTGATGGTAAGTGACCATCGTCCATGGTCATCTGTGATTAACCCTAGATATGAGAGGAATTAGATTTTGAAGGTGAGAACTCTTTGTAGTTCGACTCCGGAAGCACCACCGCTACACCTATTTATGCCTAGTAACAGTAGTGTTACTGCCTAATAACAGTTGTGTTCTGGTATGAATGGTGTCGTAAGGGAGACATACTTTATCGAGGCATTCCACCTTAGACTCCAGGGTTAGCAACGCATCTGTGGTTAACCTTGGGTGAGACTTTGATGTTACCTAGGGTTGATTACAGATGTGCATAGGCGGCAGTAGGCACTTACCATCAGGTGGGCTGCATGCTCGTTTGTTATTTCCGTACTATAAAAAAAAGAAATCCAACCTGGCCTTGCTGGGAGCAACTTAGACCTCAGGGGTTGCAACGTATCTGCGGCTAACCTCAAGTACGACTCTGAGCTCATGTGAGATTGATAACAGATGTCCATATGTGGCCAGCCTTACCATCAGGTGGACTGCGTGCTGTTTTACTACTTCCTTATTATATAACAAAGATAAAAAATGAAATATCCCATATAAAAAAAACATTTAACAAAATTATTATCATTTCCCGAACCATTTTCTTTGCTAATAAATGTATCTACAGACACGCAAAATCTACAATTTTATTATGTACTAGCTAAAGCACTCGTGCTTCGCTACGGGACATAAAAGTAGTCGCCATCTTTAAATAGTTTTCACGCAGATTAACATTTTTTCTTGTATTATATAGCCTATTTTCATCAGGGATAATGTAGGATTCTAATGGTAAAATAATTTATGAAATCGATCCAGTAGTTTCGGAGCCTATTCAATACAAACAAACAATCAAATTTTTCCTCTTTATAATAAGTATAGATATGACGAGGATTAAGTCTTTAAATTAACTGCGCTAAATTATGTTCTAAGCGAAACAATATTAAGTAACCGTCACCCCGGGTCGAAGCTCCATAAACCGTAATAAGCACAAAAGAGTAGGTATCTCAAACAACGCCGAAACTGTCCAAAAACAATGATTGATAACCGTAAGCCAACGATGATATCACAAAATGTTCAATTTTCTCATAAACTTTGGGAAGATAATACGTTAAAAAGTAATGATGACTTCCGATTTTTTAACAAATTTTTGTCCCATAACTTCCGCATTTTTAGGCTGAATAAGTTTTTATTTAAGTGAAAATTTCTTTAGCAGCGTTATACACTTTTTGTGATAGGTAAAATTGCTAAACTCGCGTCAGGGTCACGTGTCCTGATCGAAAATTCGTAAGACAAAGGGAGAGCGCTTGCACGAATGTGCGTGTTTGAGTTCTGAAGTGTTCAATTTTAATGTCACATAAATTGTCATGTTTGTGTACGATAGTGTAATAAATGAATATTGTATTTTACCACATAAATGATAGTACTTTCATACTGATAATTAAAATAATTCGTATAAAATTATTCTCTACCATTCTAAAATATCAAAAATGCACAACGTTAATATTTAAGTTTTCACTTCTGCCGGCACTCCCGGGGTCACCCTTTCTTAATTGAAATGTGCTAGAATGAGTATGGTTTGACAAGTAAAGGACCATCCGTATGTATTTCTAGCATGAACCAGCTCTTGCGTTCGGTGGAACGGAACGTGGTCGCTGGCTCACTTATGGTATAATCTGTAATTGACTTCATAGTACCCCTGTTCTATATGAAATTGATATCCATGGTCAGCAGTAACCTCTTATAATCATATGCACTGCAAGCTCTCTTTGTACTTTAATCTTTAAAATAAAGAATGAAAAATCTAGGCGATGTGGCGTCACCATACCATGGATGCAGCGGTCAGTATTTAAACAACATAGAGTTGTAATATTCCTGGACTTTAACAGTCGTTTCCATTAAATTGCACATCCAACATTATATTGCTCTTTCTATACCATAAAAATATAAACACATACACTTCTACTATTTATCAAATTACAATCATACTGAAAATTTAAAAATATTATTCTAGTGCCACTACGTCAGTCATATGAGTCATACGAGATCTTTTGTATATACCTCATGCACTTAAGTTCCATTAAAGAGATATACAGAAACGTAAGTTTTAAAGAAAACTTGAAAAACATTATACTTTGAACAACTAAACTAAGACGCACATATGAGTAGTATACAAGTTTTCACGTCCTTCATAATAGTTCCCCATAAAGTAGGATATTATTCATGTGCTCAAATCATTTGGTAGAAATGCTCTCAATCAAACCGCTGTAACGGCGCGGAAAAGCTCAATTTGTTACAGTAATATATCATATGACTATGATATGGGCTCATAAACAATATTTTCAGCTCGTAAACTTTATTGAGAACGTCTGGGTTTTTATTGGCATTTGATTTCTGATAGGGTTAAAATAGTTATTCGTTTCATATTTCCAGCTATTTTTATTACTATCGATATCTAAGCCTACAAATCTAAACTGTAAACGTACAAATAAAATTATTATCATTTATTTTACTTTTTTAGAGTTCCGTACCCAAAGGTTAAAAACAGAACACGTTAATCGTAGTAAAATGAGTAGATAATGATCATTACAACACTTCAGGGTGTGCTGAGCACAGTTCTCAAGACTTAATGAGAAGGGCTATGCTTATAATCTTATGGATTAGTAAATGTATGCGACCTTTTTTCATAAAATCTAAAAAGTTAACGAGATTACCTGATGCTAAGTGGTTACTGCCGCCGGTGGACATCACTAATCTTCAATGGAACAAAATTTCTACCTGAAGTCAACTTTAAATGCGTTACCGCTTGTGATGACAGTTTTTGCGTCGAGTTTAAATCATCAGGCATTTACAAGCTTCGAATGAAACACATAAAAATAAACGCTAACAATAAAAAAAAAACACGCTTTCTACACTCATAGCCCCGCACTAGGATTTGCTCCTGTGTCGCGGGTGCCATGGACACGCAAAGACGAATACAATAACACACAGACCCAGACAATAAATCTAAATTCAACATTCAGATGTATGTCTGGCCGGGAATCGAATTTGGAACCCACTACGCGTCAGACCGGTATTGTGACCGCTCCGCTACGCGGGTCGTCAAATAGGTGAGACGATGATACCTCCGTAGTTAAACCATACTGGTTCTACCACCTTGCAATGGTTTTATATACCTCTCACTTTTACACATTTAGGATTTTCTCGTTTTTTTCATCATCGTTAAAGAAATTCATGTTAATTCATGCAACACAAGTTCGAAAACCCTGAGATTTGAACGCATTCCCGGCATAAGAGGCCAAATTCTAAACTATTCAGTACATAATAACAGTCATAAACTACAAACAAGTATAATTCCTGCAAATCTCTTCAGTCAAACCGTTGTAATGGCGCGTAAACTACCCATTTGTTATGTTCAAACCGGGACTCGCTGTCGTTACTATGATAGATACATGAGTTGTGTCTACTAAATCATTTTCTACGATCATAAGATCATATTTTTTATCGTAAAAGAAACTAAGAAAAAATATGTTTAAAAGAAATGACTAATTTTGTTCACTCTCTATGCGTGCGAGCAAATTTGGACGCACATCTGAAACGTCAAAAGTAAACTTTTTTTATGTATTACTACTTCTGTATGTAAGTAGGTAATAAAAACGTTTAAATTTTTTTTCTTCGAAAGCACTTACGACTTCGAAAATTAAGAAGGTTTAACATAATATGTATTTTTGGGAATAAAAAAAAAAACAAATTTAATAGATTTACTCCTTTGAATTTAAACAGACAGGCTAACGGAGATGATGAACGGACTTAGCAACATGGTTCTATTTGTATGAAACGCTATAAAAATATTATTTGCTAACAAATCTAGAGTCTCCTGCTAAAGTTAAGAATAATAAAATGTGAAGAGCATACATTTTGTCTAATATTAACGCACATCTATTAGCTTCTCATCTATCGACGGTAGTAGGACAAGTCCTTAATTCCCGAGAACAGATTTGTTACATATTTGTAGCGAAGATTATAAAAAATACCAGTTTGAGAACTTAACGAGTTCCATAAGCGAACAATATATAAGCTACTAAAATAAATTAATATGTTCATGATATACATTTTTATGTGTTAAGTTTTTATTAAGATTATCAGTTTTACTATGAAGGCAAATCTCGTGAGGATGATGACCTGAAAGTTCTTGATCAAGTTTTGTGTGTTATGTAGACTTAAAGAAGCTTAAACTATATCAATAAAAGCTTAAACTATAACAATAAACTTATTAAATGTACGAGTCTGTTTAATATTCCATTCAAATCCTAAATACCTAATTATATGTTATATCTAATAATTGTTTGTTTGTTAAGTTTTGTGACATGAAATATTGTTATAATTTATGTAAATGCATTATCAATGCATGCCGTTTGTGCCTATAATTGAGGTGACACTTAGTTTGTAAGTTATTGTGTTCTGGTCTGAAGGGTGTGGTAAGGGAGACATACTTTTCCTTGGTATTCCATCTTAGTCCTCAGAGTTAGCAAAAGTTAGTCAAAGTCTCACCTAAGGCTAGTCACATATGCGTTATATGTGACTAGCCTTAGGTGAGACTTTGATCTTACCTGGGGTTGATTATAGATGTCCAAGGGCGGCTGTAGCCACTTACCATCAGGTGGGCTGCATGCTCGTTTGCTACTTCCATATTATAAAAAAGTGGGTGATGGATGTATGGAACCATTAAAATACATAATTGATAAACAGGCCAGCAAACTGAAGTGGCAATGGGCCGTTCACATCAGTGGTACACCCGACAATCGCTGGAGTAAATGATTATTAGAGTGGAGACCACGTCTGGGTAAACATAGCGTGGGACGCCCTCCTGCTCGGTGGCGCGACGATCTGCGCTGGGCGGTGGGGAGGTTTTTTTTATATAATATTGAAGTAGCAAACGACCATACAGTGCACCTGATGATAAGTGGTCACTGCCGCCCATGGTCATCTGTAAGTAAATTCATATAGGACATAAGATCTATCTGAAGTCAAACACAGTTGCGTTGCTACTCCTGAGGACGGAGATGGTTGCCTCATGTAAAAGTGTGCCGGCAACCACACCCTTCTAACGAAAATCACGCTAGAAATAGTTGTGGCGGTGGTACTTCCCCGGTCGAACTACACTGATTCTACCACCTATTAAACCCTTATACTTAAGTCATAAGTACAAAGCGTTGCTGTGTACTATTATAATTTAAAGTATGGTGTGGTGCTGCTCTAAAACCTTATGAGCAGCAACGCAAAAGTAGCCAATCCAAGGTTGTAATATAATCTTATCTGGGGTTTATTCCAGATATCCATGGGCGGTTGTCACTTAACACCAGTTGGACTGCATACTCGTTTCCGATTATATTGTAAAACAAGTAATCATCTCAGTTTACATTGTTATGAAGAGGATATGCTTACAAATGCTTACGGGCAGATTTCACTGATACCAGGTGAACTGCATTTCTACATTATTCTCTATTTCCTCCGTCTAAGTAATGGCGTCAGGTGGAGACGTCATCCGTCATATCGTATCCACAGTATGTGATATGATATACGATACGTATACGCTGATATCGTACACGTATCGTATATCGTATCGTGTCACGAAGCCACTGAATCGACTGCGCTAATTGCCTGCAGCGTTGTTCACGCAACAAAGCCACGCTGCAGTCTAATTAAAGCTCACGATAGACTAATGGTGACGATAAATTTTCCCTATCGAATCACTGTAAGCTTAACGCTTATATAAAATAAATCTTAATTACGCGTTGTGTGCAGGAGATATGTAAATTATTTGTGTAACGATAACATGGATTATTTGTATATTAATGTATATTGGTGCTTATATGAGACTAGGTGTTCTACGCGGTTTCACCCGCTACTAAATAATAAAAAAAAATAAACAAATAATGAGTGATGTTATACATATAGCCTATAGCCTTCCTCAATAAATGGACTATTCATTACAAAAAGATTTTTTAATTCGAACCAGTAGTTTCTGAGATTAGCCCGTTCAACCAAAGAAACTACTGCTTTATAATATTAGTATAGAAGTTTAGATACAGATAACCAAGATATTTTTTAACTTAACAAATGCAAAAGTTTAAGCGGATTTTTTAAATACTTATATATTTACTTACTCTCTCTTTCTCTCATATTAAGCCTTATCAAACCCATTATTCAAGATGACAAATCTGTAATGCGTATTTCTTGAAGACAAAATAAGCTTTGCATCCACCAAACAACTTCACACAATCCTAGTAAGTAGGTGTTACCATCACAAATAAAGCAAGTGTTACCATGCTTCAAATATTTGTTTCCGTATAATCGGCGGGTGATAATTGATGCGGTTGGAGCGGGCAACACCAAGTGATACGGTGCAGGAGTGGTCGAAAGATGTGTTTTGTGGCCACACGTTTTGGACATTTCAGGATAGTGTCGAAATGTTTAACAAGTCGTTGTTTTTTTTTTTTTTGATTCTATGAAATTTTATGAGTCTGTTAAATTGTAGTTTTCTAATATTAATCAATAAACCCTTGTCTGTAGTGCTGTTTTGTATCATTGTGCCATAATATTCAAATTCTGGGGTAATGCAAAAAAACTAACAATTTATTAGTATCCTCGTGGGCCTGTATAAAAAAACATTTCAAGGTCTTAAAATAACGAACTAATATTCTAGGAATGTCATTTTTTTTGCTTATCAATATCATATTAAACTTGCTCGTCTTTATAAAATAGAAGTGGCAAACGATCATGTGTCGTGTGCCTACTACCACCCGCCCATTGCCATCTGTACCAGACTCCACAAAGAACAAGTTTAGTATCTAATACCGATTTTGTATGCGATCAACGCATTCAAAATCGATATTAGTTAGGAATTGTTTAAGCATATAGTGAATCATAGCGTACACTATATGTATAGTGAAATTAAATTAAATACAAAGGAAAATCCATTGCGAGTTGAGATGTGGTTAAAACTCTCAATCGAGGGTCCGAGGTTTGAATCCACGCGGGTTCGAGGGCACGCACCACTGATATTCCTTAAATACTGTGCATATTAGAAATGAATTATCACTGCATTTGGTGAAGGAAAATATCGCAAGGAAACATATACACCTGTGATCTTAAAATATTATAAAAATTGTCAAAGGCTTGCAAAGTTTACCCATTCTCCCTTGGCCAGCGCGGTGCACTACTGTCTGAAACTCTCTTAATCTGAGCACGGGCCCAGCAGTGGGACAATAATGGGTTGACGACGAACGAATGAACGTCCATACTCAGAACTATGGTATTAGTGGGCTAATGATATCAACAGCAACCAACCGGTTATAAATCCACTTAAAACCCGTAAAACAATAAAAATCCGTTCCATAACTCGAAATAATGAATGCCAATTCAGTTTCACAATGAAAGGCTTTTCCTTCTCCTAATTAGTACAGCTACGGATTCCAATTAGGAAGAGTTAAGTTTAATTATCACTAAAATGAGGTCATAAGCCTACAATAGGAATGCGACACACTTTCGTGTGAGGTTCATATTTAATGAGACGCCTCATTTCTACTTCGGTCTCGGATACTGTATTCAGTGTATGAGGCGTCGTATGAGGAATCTAGGATTTCTGAATGAATCTTCCTCTGAGTTTTTTCCTTATGTATGTAAAAGTAAGGATTGCGTGGCTGTGCATCGCATATATTACTAAAAATGTTTTGGTTACTGAGAAGAAGTATTCTAACTAGTATTATAAATGCGAAAAATTTGTTTGTATGTACGTGTTTGTTACTCTTGTACTGATTGGATTTTACTGAAATTTGCCACACAGATAGTTTATGACCTGAATTGATACACTATACTCATTACTATGATAGACCTAAGCGGAAGTCACAGGAATTCTTCATGACTGCCTTTTTTATACTGTTATATTATTAGTTACATTACAGATATTTATATAATTTTGGCTGTGTTTGAAAACGCATCAATTTTAAACTATTAAACTTAGTTTAAAGGATTGTGCATATCCTTAGGTAACATTTATTCCTTAAATAAATATAATTAGAATACAGTTATACCCTTTTTGAACTTCAATTAAGAAACAAAAATATTTATATTAACTTTAAAATCTTTGATCAAACTTAATATAAATAGCGCAGGACAGTTTCACAAATACCAGGAAACTGTCCCCCTAACGCCCAAGCGATGGACACCCTACAAAGGGTTGTATGCTAAGAATATCCCCTTTGAAGTCGCCGCCTTGTCTGTTTATGTTCGCGTTTTGGACTTTTTAACCGCGCATGTGTTGTTCTGTAGTTAGTACGTGTTTGAAGTTTATTTTCGGTTGCAATGACAACGATGGTAAGGTTAAAACGACTGATAGGAATTATTCTAACAGCAGTGTTAACGTTAGACGTTGCTGTGTTCTGTACCCTTAGTACGAGTTCATCATGTTTTCTCAAAACAATCATTGTTTATGTTTTTGTAAATCATTTTAAAGTACATTGCAAGGTTTGGTCGAAAACGAAAAGAAAACTTGAAGTGTACGTTGCAATGTATGAGAAAAAACGTAAATAATCGTTTGAGGAAACAAGATAAACTCACACTAAGGCAACTGGTCTGTCTGGTCTTACGACTAACTTATCCGAGGCTTTCCAACTTAGTCGTCAGTAACGCGTCTGTGGCCGATCTCAAATAAGATGTTATCTGGGGTTGATTACAGAGGTTCATGTCAGTGTCCACTTACCATCAGGTGGACTGCATGCTCGTTTGCTACTTCCACATTATAGAAAAATATCTGCATTGAACTACACTGATTGGGTAGAACCGGTGCAGCTCGAGCGCTACACCCAGTGGCGTAGCGTAGGGGGGGCTGAGGGGCGGACCCTCCCGGCGGCATTTTTTGGGGGGCGGCAAAATTTCCTTTCTTCGTAATATATAAGAGCGGCAGCATTACGTTAGGCTACCTTTTTTTTGGTCGTCAATTTACATAGTCCATTTTTTTGGCCAACTAGAATTTCAAATTCCGCCTCGGGCGGCATAAATCCACGCTGCGCCACTGGCTACAGCTATTGGTGAAGAGTATACAATGTGTTAATTTAGCTAATAAACTGTCTGTGTGTCATATTTCATCAAAATCGGATGTGATTCTCAAGGTGGTAGAACCAGTGTAGTTCGCCCGGGGAGGTCACACCGCCACACCTATTTCTTGCCTCTCCGTGGATGGGTGTGGTTGTCGGCTCACTTATATATGAGGTGACCGTCTTACTCTTCGAAAGTAGCAACATGTCTGTAATTAGATAGAACCTTTGTCCTGTATGAAGTTTAAAATCAAAATCAAAAATATTTTATTTGTCTACAAATTGGTTACAAATAAGCAGTGGTTGAGGCCACCCTTTGAGCGTTTAATTGCTCGTGTTCGGCGACCACGGTCTTCCATAACATAGCATTTAGGTACAATTTTTGCAGACATATATTTTTATTAAATATAATTTTTCTTAGTGTGTATGTTTGTGTGTGTGTGTGTGTCAGTGTGTGTATGTATGTGTGTGTGATGTTGCTTACAGAAATCCATGGGCAGTGACACATCGCAACGCATCAGTGTATATTTTTTTGTCTAATGGTTTTTTATTTTAATTAAGTTAGGAAAAATAATAATCTTCACTTAAATATACATATAAAAACAGTACGGCAATAATTTCCAGTTTTGAAAGTTGTTATTAAACTTCACTTTAGGACTTCGATAGATTTCTCGTATGATTTATTTAAACATTTTTGTTAGATGCGCCTTTTATCGGGGGCTATTGAGGACCGAATTAAAAATCCTCCTTTTTTTGAAATCTCAAAAATATCCTGATTTGGTCTCAATATTCTAATACGTCCAGTGCTATAAAAAAAAGTTAGCTTTAGTTTTATGTTTTATTTAGTTGACTTTAAAATACTTAAATTATGTTTTCTTATATTTTCAGAATCGTTCCACCACTCAGCTCATAGAGTTCGGTCTCACAAACCGAGCAGACGGCATCGCGCAGCTAATGGTAAGTTTTATTTATTTATGAAATGAAATGAAATGTCTTTATTTTGTATAGGCCTACGGGGGCACTTACAAATTGTCATTTACAATATTTT
>DWLI01005161.1:0-10291 GCA_018249915.1 Cecropterus dorantes dorantes
CCAGAACAGAATTCTAAATTCATCATTCAGATGTCTGTCTGGCCGGGAATCGAACCCAGAACCCACTGCGCGTCAGACCGGTATGGCGACCGCTCCGCCACGCGGGTCGTCAATGTGTAAGAATTCTTGTCAAATTAGAACTTAAAAGTAACTTAACCTAGAACTAATTCAAACTACTGATACTTCTAATACCATTATTATATCAACAGTTAAAATATTACCGGTAACGACTGGAATATCTAGAATTAATTCGTATACCGATATAATTTTATCAATATTAGCTATACCGCTTAAGCGAATTCCCATATAAATATTCCATGCTTACGGTTAGCCAGCGGCTGTCCATACTAATTCCCGTTGGACTCATTGTTTCCCGTTCCGCTAATGGTGGCAACTCGACACGTAAGATTTACTCCTATCTTATCGGGATAGATTGCGTTTGGTTATAACGAACCCCCGTATCTGTTGAATACACGTGATATTAATCTAAAGACATTTCTCGGTATGGTCATTGTGTAGTTGGAATGTTTGGATTGTAAGATATGGTTACATTTTGCCACGGAGGTTTAGTCGTGGTTTGACTAAGGAGGCATAGTTGCTATGTGTTTCTGTCTTACATATAGGTATATGTTAGTTCGTGTTTAATTGCCTTCTGGATTAAACAGTAAATCTTTGTAAATAAACATTCTGACTATCATTATTTTTGGCTGCAAAAGTTGTTGTCGATGGATTGACTTGAATTTTTTAAGCAGCGTTGTATTTCTAATTTAGAGCATTGGTTTACACCTTTATTACGACACTTTCTATGGGAATTGGCTACGGTGTTGTGGTTGGGTGTAAAAAAAGTATATTAATGAAAGTTGCATAAATTTAGTCCGCGTGGAAAACTACCTATGATATTAATGTATTTGGCGCCGAAAACAAATTTCATCTATCTCCGTTACTTTTTTTATTTTGTCTAGCGTCAACGATAAACGTGATTTGTACACTTCGAACTCTACAACTATAGTATTTTGTATCATCGATAAGATTACGGATTTTACTACAAACGACAGATTACTAATTTATAACTAACGATTAAAGTAAACAATGTTTAATACTAAAGTTATAGTGAGTTCTATATGTTATTTTAATTAGTAAATCTAAATAAAACCTAATGCCATTAATAACATTGACGGGTAAAGTCGATGACTATTGGACGCGATTTATATCTCTCTATATATTACGATATTTGTTTCTCATAGCAATATATCAACATGTGTTTCGCAGTAAGTAATTTATGCTAATCCAAGTTTCACACGTAGAAAGCACAGCAATAACGCTCCGTATTATTATATTCACTTTAGTTGAAATTAATGTACTGAGACATAAATTACCTCAAATGTCATGTCCGCCATTGTTGGGGAAATAAATGATGCTATTGAGAAAGAAAATATAATAACGCGTTTCGTTAAGCGAAATAGCGGTATAGTACTTGCCTCAAGCAGTATTACGTTTTATTATTATTTGTTAATGTGTATGGTGATATAATGAGAGAAATGAACCCGTAAATACTATTTTTTTTAATAAACCATTAGTTTTGTAAAGTTTTAATTAGGCCGAGTATTATCGTATTAAAACCGTCTTTTCAATATCTACTCTGAACGTTTTGGATGTTGAGCAGAAAAAATAGGAACAGAAAAATTAGCTAAAACTGTTGATTTACAAGTAAATGTACGGTTTCGGACATGTCACGAAAACATCAATTACATTTTTTATGAAGTTGTAGTACGCGGTTATAACAATTTAGATAAATAAAATTTAGTTATTTTTTTTTATATAATATGATAAAAGTATGCTGGTGTGTAAGGTGTAAAAAAAGCTACTCAAATTGTTAAGTAAAATTTTGTACACTGTAAAAAAAAAATAGATTTTAAAGTAAAAATACACAATTTTAGCAAGGCGTATTAATTGCCTGTTATTTTTTTTTATTTTATGGCAGTTTCGTTCAACGTTTATATTTATTCCGTAAACGGTACTGAATTGTTAAAAAAGCGTAACTCACGCTCCATTCTAACTGTTTAAACCATTCAAACATTCTTATGATTCACAAAAATATGAATTAAAATAATATTTGCATTTTATTAGTTTAAAAGTGGATATAATCGTAATTTATTCGCATTATGTCGCACCTTCACGGTTACGTCATTGCAAAAGTAACGTAACCGGCCGTATCGTATGTGGTATTCGAAATTTGCTTATGGAAATGATTTCGCGGTAAACGAACCACATTGGCAAATAAGTTCCAACGCATGTCACCTGCATTTGTATGGTAACCTCTATTGGATCGGACCCTGTGGTTTATTAGTATTTCTCAGTGTTATATTACTTTGGGTGGGAGTTACAAGGGTGATAGCGTTAAGGAACCAGAAAATTATAAAAAGTCCAGGGAAGATCTGTGCTTTTCTAATGTTCCAAACTAAAATCGACTATGTTTCTGTTGTCGTCGGTTTTACTCCATATTTCGTTACCCCTATGACATCGTTTATATTTCTGCATTACTATTTAATTGTGTAAATATAGGTAAACGTGTGTAAACATAATGCGAAAAATAGGGAGAAAAAGTTAAGTAATCGATCTTAAACGTAGCGTTAAATAAAATGAGTTTAAGATAAAGTTTAAGCAGTAAAAATAGGAGGAAGCAAAAATATTTTTATTAAAATCCTTTTTTATTTTCTTTAAAGTTCGTTTAAAGAACGCGTGTATGCTTTGGAAAATTATATATTTAATATTTTAAAATATATCATATGTGTTAATCTAAATCAAAAACTATTAGTATACCAAAATTCATTTCAATTTGTTTAGTAGTTGTTGCGTAAAGATTTATGCATCCTCCTAAACTTTCGTCTTTATAATAATAGTAATATAGATCAGGCACGTAAGTATTTTATTAATGTTTTGATAATAATTGTCATAACAAAGAAGTATGAATGAAATTATAATCTAGACATAGTCATAGGATTATCACAAGAGAACCTTATGAACATTTGGTTCATTAGATTCCCTCTGCATCTAGTGTTAGACATCTAAATACCTCTAGGTTATAGGCCAGGCTCGCCTAAGATGTAAGCCCGCCTTTTACGTTAGGTTGCTTAAGATATTAATTAAGGTAGCTTTAATACTGATAAGAACAAATATTCAAATAAATAATACAATATGAATTAGTACATAACAAATTTATAGAGATATGCTGTATAAGGAAATAATTTTAGAAATAAAAAGTGGCATGCAGATTACTGTCCTTAGGATGAGTTCCCAGAATACTGACAACATTACCTCGTTGAATAGCTAAGCTAATTCGTTGGCCGAAGTATTTGCCAGCTTTCTGATCATTCGTTGACTCTATCAAACGTTTGGAAAGATGGTTACATTATTATAATAAGTAACATGGATACATTGTTATTATATAGCTAATAACTTTTCAACTTTCTGCATCGTCATTATACAAAAATAGTTTAAGATCAGTGTGAACGGAAGCGCATTTGCAAGCCCAATTATAATTTTATTACGAGCAAAACTTTATATGAAAGCATAAAGTAATATCAGACGATGCTGGCTCTGATTATGTCGTAAATCAGGCCGGATGCAGATTGTTCAGTTCTGACGAGAAAAGTCAATTAAGTTCCCGATATTTTAAACGAAATAAAGAAAATGAGAGGAAATGTGTTTGCCGATATATATCTTATCGCCTCTCGCTTTGTACTTTTATATTTTATTTTAAATTTAAATCTGACTGAAAATCTGGTAGGAACGTAAGATAATAATATATCGAAGCATTTATTACAAGTGTTATCATAAAAACATCATGCATATAATAGTAGTAGAAGAATCAGACAGATGTGATAACATGTTATTTCTGATGACTGAACAAGAGATTTATATTTCGATGACAATTAAATAGTAGATCTCTATAATAGCCACCTGTCGGATAAAATAATATTAACAAGCATACATACAAAATTGCGTTGAAATCGATCGAACAGTTTCGGTTAGCGTGTACGAACACACGCGAGATTTTTATATATTTAGATAGTTATTAAAAACGGTAGAAAGTAGCTGTAATTACGTTATTTTCCTTAAAAGTTATGCGATATTTGCTTCTGAAAGTAAACAAAACGTAAGTGATAGCGACACTAATTCTAACAACAAAACGAGGTATTGTTGTACGTTAAACCTGTTACTGTTAAAATGGCGTTTCAATGACATAACTTTGCAATTTAAAAATCCATCTGAGGCGTAAAATCAATTTATAGCCGAGAAGGGTAAAAGCGTAACTGACGAGTCTAACAAGTACGTATAGAAAAGATGAACGCGATATGACATCCACTTTTTGCTAAACACTTTTTCATTGTATATGATATAACGCTGAAATATAATTTAAATTATGTTTCAATTGCTTGCAATAGTGAAATTAATGGCTTTGTGAAAATCTTTTATGTATATATAATCATAAAAGAAATTAATGATTTAAAACTACTCGTATTCTATTACTATAATCGAAAGTATGTAACACGACTAGGTTAGGTAGGTAATTAATAAAAAACACTTAGAGCGAGAACGATTTATTCTATTAAATAAAGGTGCCTCGCGGTTTCACCCGTTACTACAAAAAAAAAAACAAACAAATAAACATAGCGTGATGTTATATAGCCTACTAGAATTAAATTTTCAAGTCACTAACTTCAACGGGGTAGATCTTCTATATAAAAGATTTTCAGCCCCTTCGGAGTGGGATTTCCAAAAATTCTCTCTTAATGCTACTCTACACTCCCTAAGGAATCTTCATACTAAATTTCAACTTTCTACCACTACACTTACCTGTGCGTTATCTGTCAGTCAGACACTAAGGAACGGAAGAGTTTTATATATATGGATTTTTATTTAACGTATATTCATTAATTTACTGTTTTTTTAATGTAATAATATTGAAGTAGCAAACGAGCATGCAGTCTACCTGATGGTAATCGGTCACGAACCGACATAGACAGTATTCAACCATAGATAATTCCATAAATAAACCATAGATAAATAGACCTTCTCCGTGGTTGGCCACTGATACTTTGTGACTTGAAAATAAGATGCAATGCCTTGAATTAGTATATCTCTCTTACTACAACCTTTAGACCACATCGACCATATCGAAAACATCAGCGCTAAACAATGTATTATTTGGTAGAAATATGTTTGAATAAATAAATGACTTTAATATTAAACGGAGGCTTAGAATTGAATACTTTACCATTTTATGGAAAAACAGCAAAGTGGTGATCACGTTTCGAGTATAAATGTAAACAATTTTAAAATATCTTGATCGAAATAAAGTTTAAAATAGTTTATTTGTACTGATTGCATCGCCAACCCAGAACCAATCCATCAAAAATTCCGTCTCTATTACAAAACATGATTGGATCTGATAAATGGGTATGGCTGATGGTTTTTCTACTAATCCTCGCAGATGAATGAGTATAACTGGTACATCCTACGTTGAACGAATTCGTTCAATCAATATTTCACGGGCAAAACAAATAGCGGTTAACTGTTTACCATCATTAGCTTTGCAAAAAGCATCGGTTACGTTTGTTGACCCCGCGTGAGGCGATTATTTATCAGACTAATAATCATGCGCAAGCGCAACTAGAGATAACAAAGATCAGTATATGGGAATAAAGGGTTAACTACATCAAATGTCTTCTCATAGCCTTCGTATAAGTTGTGCGACTAACTATCGAGTTGAGTTGTATTTAGAAGATCTTTAAGAAAAGAACGAGTGTTTTTTCAAAGCTGGCGCTGTAATAGCGACGTGTAGTTTTTCTTGTGTCCATCGCCGAAGGACTTTAAAAACTACGACGTAGAACATATGCCTTATCGATAGATCTAAAATAAAAATAAAACCGTTTAAACTTAAGATATTTTTTGTATATTATTGTTATGATTAAGTGGAGTTTGCAAGGAAGAGTACTCTATCCTTTTCGTTTTGCGAACTTAAGCCTTTTTTTGAACTTTTTAAGAGAAAATCACGTTGTGCAATGATAAAAATTCTGTAACGCTTATAAACCTGTTTCTATAATCAATTGTCATCATCACCAATCATAAGTCATTAACGAAGACGATCACTGTTGATATGAGTGACCGACGGTCAGAAGAGAATTTTACGCATGCTCTTGCTTCGTTTACTTATTCAATCAAATGGTTTTATTCTTTATAATGTGATAAAACCATTTGATTATTATTCTACTAATAATACTTAAAAATGAATTGTATCTGTTAAGGTATTAAGTAATTGTGTTTTGATCTCAATGTTTTTTTTCTAAAGCAACTTCAGTCTGACTCATGTATCATATTAATAACCAAATTTGTCAAAGATTTATTGCTCAAATTTGTTTCTGTAACCGAGATAGTTGGCGCCAACGTAATTAAAAGTGTAGTGTGTAATTTGGCAAGTAAATGTGGCGCCGGTAATGAAAGTCTGCTTATGTTTAAACCCGAGTGTTTTTGACTAATTAAAGTTACAAAGATTTTGAGATTTTCTTCACTAAACAACATATTTGCTTAATTAATCCACATCTATCTCTCGAAATTTAAAAATAGTACTTATTTGGACATTTACAAAAAGACCGCGACTCTGTAGCTTAGTGTTATTATATGTTTTCGGAAGCCATTCTTGGCCTTTTATTACTATATGTGTAATAAAAGACCAATAATGGCTTTAATTTAATAAGATTAATACAATAATTGATGATAGGTTACAAGGTTACGAGACGACTAACTAAGAAAATTTCCAATTATAACTGCTATTGTAAGATAAAAAACAATACTCATTTACAAACATATTCATACACTATCATTACATAACCCAAGATCAAAAGTCATATAGGAAATCAGTATTACGGTAGTCTTCCAGTTAATCTGTTTGAACAAGACTCAATTTCAATTTCGTTATACGAATAACGAGTTGCGAATTTGATTGAATGAATTATGTTCAAATCACGAACAGAATTTCCTGATATTCTATCTAACGGTTGCTTGTTTTTTCCAGATTATCGTGGAGATATCTCAAGAAAGTTACCCCGTTAACTTCTATAAAGGTGAGTTAAAAAAGTGCGTTCAAAGAAATGAAAGCGGTTAATAAATACCGATTACATACATGTGTCGCGCTAATTGACGAGTATTTGGCTCAAGGGATTCCTGTGTGGGCGGGTCCGTGAAAGAGAAAATGATGTATGGACAAAAAGCACAATAATGCGGGGTTATTAATGCACCATATTCGTTTTTACGTCTATTTGTAAGTCTTTTGTAATATAACCGACTACGGAATTTCTTTGGATGATTTGCTCTTGAGTATCGAAAAGAAGAATTTATACGGCTTCATTTATAATTTGTTAGGATTGCTAAATATTTTCATAACCATCTCTAGTGAATTGATAAATATATTAACTTACATATAGAATTATTACAGTGATAAGCAACAGATAAACGAAACATTACTTACTTATAGGTACATATATAAATCTTCTTTCATTTTAATAAAATTGAAAGTGTTGATCTGAATCTAATCTACGTCCAATACTAATCGTAAATATAGAAGGCTGGAACCAGTCTAAAGCTGAGCAATTAGTTGTTATATTTTTTATAGTATCAGAGTTGCAAATGAGCATGCAGTTAATCTGATGGGCAGTGGCCACTGCCATCTATGGACTTGTGTAATCAACCCCAGATAAGATTACAATCCTACTTGTTGGCCATAGACAGGTTGCTTCCCCTGAAGACTACGTTGAAATGCTTCGGATGAATATTTCTCCCTTATCATACCCAGAACAGAACCCAACAGTACGTAACACCGTTTTTAGGCTAGAATTGTTGCGGTGATAGTACCTTTGGATTCGGTTTAACGAAGGGTTCTACCACCTTCAAATAGTTGTGTCATAGTGGCAGTCAGCTGTTGGATCATAGACAAAACGACAGATTTAGTTTACTATTCCGATAACTTACCTAAATGTCGCCTTAAATCCAAGTTCACACATTACTAAGTTACGTGCTAGGCATGCTTCTTATTGATAGCAGTCATTGACATGTATGTCAAATTCCTCAATCGAATGCAATCCAAACGGAAACACAGTGTGCCGTCAGACCACACTATCGGAATAACTAACTATTTCAAGTGCGGGGTCGGTAACGAATTGGTATATTAAGCATCGGTCAGTTAACTAGATTACTCTGCTTGTACCAATTATACAATGATAGCAATCTCCCATCTCCACGGAGATTAATTGGATCGCTCGCCAGATAGTTTTCAGATTTGTTTTCAGATATTCACAGTGCGTGCCAACGAGATTGCATTACGCACAGATCAGAGGCGCTTGTCATATTACTGACGAACTAATCATTAATGGATTTTTTGTTATACAAGTATGAAGTCAACAGACACGCGATCTACTTGATGTTTAGAAGTCATAGTTAGTCGGATAACTGTCCAATTGGAAGCTGATTGTAAATGCAATGTTACTACTCGTGGCTAAGTTGGAAAACCTACGAGTATAGTACGTATTAGTGCTTCTCGGAAACAAAACACAATGTAAATTGCCGACCATAAAGCCTAAAAAACATGTTGTGGGAATGCGCTTAAACCTCGTACATAAAATTTTACAATCTTGTAAACTATTAGATGATTTGCAGAACTATATTTGTCAATAAACAGGAATGTAAGCAGTAAGGGAGTCAGTAAGGCTGAGTTATTTATAACAAATATTATAACTGTATAATAAACTTATTTCTGGCAGTGTGACGCTGGTCATGGATTTTCTTACAGAAGCAAGATTTCGGCTTAAGTGCAACATAATAAATACCTATTTCTAGCTTTAATAAATCTTGCACTTCGGTGGAAGAGTACACTCAGAGGAGAAAATCACTTTCATAAGATACGACCATCTACTCGTAAGTCGTCAGGTGAAGCAGCCAAATGTGATCGACTTCAGATACGTTGTATATGGAATTTGTTACATATGACCATGAACGACATCTCTGTCATCATGGTAAGTGGTCACCCACCATCAGGTGAAGTGCGTGCTCATCTGCTACTTCAAGCTTATATAAAAATAACAAAGTGAGAATTGGTAGAATTTTAAAACGTTTTAGTTTGAAATAGTCGACACAAGAAGTTGATTTACAACACATTCAATTGCGCAATGTCTTTATGCGTATAAAAAGTTTACTTTTGAAGTAGTTAAATAATATATAATTCAACCTCTTGCTCGTCAGCAGTGACAGAAGTGGCTGTTCATGGCAAAATAAATGTCGAATTAATTGTTTACTTTCCGCTTTCTAGTTCCACATGAAATACAAACGCAAGATTTTACGCCGATGCGCTTGTTTCTGTAATTGTTTCCTTAACATAAGACAAATTGGAAATTATAGAAAGTCATAAGTATTATTCGAATGTTATGTAATGGTACTTAGTTTTTTGACGCAACGTCGTTAACACTAAGACTAGTCTTTCAACTACAAGTCTCGGTTTCATTCAGTCAGATATATTTACTGCCTTCATACATTTCAATTATTATTTTTGAACCTGGTAGATGAGCGGGGTACCCTGTAGTACATGTTTTCCACCCAGTACGTGGGCTCTTGCCGCTTATTTGTAATGAAACTTTGAGATGAATAAAGAATTTTTGAATTTTTGATTTTTTTTTAATTCGGCTAAGGGTTTAATTAATTTGAAATATAGGCAATAAAATTAAGTAATTAGCTTTTTCGTTTGTTTGTGTTGGATTGTGATTATCGTAGTGATGCTACGTAGGAAGACGGTGCTCTAAGTCTCCTGGATTTTGACCCTTGGACGCCTCTTACGACATCCATGAAATGAGAGAAAGAGTGCTATTCTGCTATTCAAAACCGATGTTAATACAAGCATAGAAGACTTCTGAAGTTAATAAATATAAAATATATAACATAGTAACTTGTAAAATACATACATTTATAACTCTTTTTTGAAGACCCGCGTGGCGGAGCGGTCACCATAACGGTCTGAAAGCAGTGGGTTCTAGGTTCGATTCCCGGCCAGACAGACATCTGAATGATGAATTTAGATTTCTCTTCTGTATCTGGGTGTTTGTGTATCCGTCCTATTGTGTTAATAGTACCCGCGACACAGGAGAAAATCCTAATGCGGGGCTGTGAGTGTGGAAAGGGTTTTTTTTTTCTTAACTAGCTACTCTATTGTATGTGATCCATACATATTATACAATAAAATAATATA
>DWLI01005162.1:0-10290 GCA_018249915.1 Cecropterus dorantes dorantes
CAGGACCTTGTATGATATAACTTATTAACAGTTGTGTGACATTAGAACTACAACTAAATACAATGAAACTAGTCAACGAAATGATGCCTATTAAGAGACTTGAGTATTTACGGCCGATCGAACCTGTCAATATTGTTATTATAGGAACGCAGCATGCTCCACTGTATGCATGGACGGAAGCTGAAAATAAATAGAAATTCTGTAATTAATACATACAGGTCAAAGAATTAGAAGTAAAAGTAATTTTTCGAGGATGCACAGATATGTAAAACGAGTTATTATGAACACAATCCTATTTCAGTATAGTAAATACTAAAATCATACACATAGCTCAAAAAGATCTTGTTTAAAAATATAATTTGTTGTCTGTTAATGTTTTTTTCTGAACAAGTTTATAAAAAATTGTAGAATATGTATATATATGTTTTTTATAATATATACCTCTCTCTAATATAATCGAAATCAGTATTAAAATAATCATTGATAACTTACACATCCACGAAGCCATTTCCTTGCTGATCACATCAGATGAATTGGCCTCTAGCCTAATTTGAGGTATAAAAACTGTGGGTGCTCCAGTGAATAACCCAGAAATGAAAAAAATCGACCAATCCCCACTGCTTATTATTAACTGGAATAGAAATAAGTTTTTAAAAGTCACCAACTTTAAGTTATGTACCAGACAAGTAATGCCAGTATGTTTAACTGCAGAAGAAACGATTTAGGTGTATGATAAATTGCATCCCACATTAAATAAGTAAACTACTGTTCCAAAGATCGGGAGATATTGTAGTCAAAGTACTCGTATATTAGAGAATTCACCTGTCGCAAAAACGGCTTCCAGGAATGTTTTAAATTATCGCTTTTAAAATCCTCTGGCAAAAATGGAACAACACGTTCTTCGGATTTACAAGTATCCATTGTACTCGTGGTTAATAGAATATCACTTATGTTTGTTCTTAAATTATAAAATTAATGTTTTATAGAAACAGGTGCTAACGCCTCAATAAATTGTCTGAATATATTTATACCTCTACAGCCATTTATAGTAATTTTAAATTATCACTAGTTTAAATAAAAAAGAGTGATAATGTAAATTTAAGGAGACACCACCAGCTCAAATAATGTTACGTTTTTATTGCATATCTTTACTTGAACTTTGCTGATCCTTTTAAATACACGTAAATTAGCAATCGAGCACGTCTATATAATGGAAAGTTGCTACTGTTGTCCATAGAGCTTGCTAAGCAAAGATACATACAAGATCAGGAATACTAAATGCTTGTATTGTAGGAGTTGACCATTTGGTGCTTACCTATATCTAATGTGATTGCTTACCAGAGATAGTATATAAAAGATTTGATCTTCAAATCCTCCATGTTCTTTATAGTGATACTGCTGCCTAAAGCCGTAGATGTCATCCATTTCGTACTTAAGTATATTTTATTAGGTTATTGAGCATCCACATACGATTAAAATTTGACCTTCAACTGTTCATACCTGATAATGCAGGTGTTCACCCTGGTCAAACCAAATAAGTTTGACATATTTGTAATAGGTTTCGGAGATATATGGTGAAAAATGTTGCCTTTAATACCTAAAACCTAATGATGATAAGGAGAACTACCTATGTTATGGCTTAGAATTGGCTTGAACTGTATCGTTTTATGTAGGATGTGTAAGGTTCGGTTGGAACATAAATCAAAACAGAAAACTAAGCGAGCACGGAGCTGCAGCGCTCTATTAGCGGCGCACCCAGTTTATATAAATTCAGATCTAACTTCTATTTATCTTCATAAAATTTATAAAAGTATTGTAAATTATATTTATATATTACATATCGAAGGTTAGTGTTGCGAATGTACTCGTATCTATGTTTCAATTCGTAAACGTTTATATTTACGAAGCAAAATTAGTGGTATTATATTAATACAATACATCAATCTTAACTAAAATTTTGTATGTACTACTTTTTTGCATGAATCCTTTTGAGGTACTAAGATTATTTTAAAATAAATTGACATTAATTTCATTTTTTTATTATATATCATTACAAACAAGTAGCAGTTTCAAATATCCAAGAACAACCCGATAGTCTGGCCTGAATTATTATATAACAGAAGAATTTAATAAAAACTAAAGATACATCATTTAATAAGTTATTTTAAACCAAACCACTTTAACAGTGCACCTTATTTTTATTAAAAATTATATTATTTTACATTCTTTTCACAGATATCGTTTCGATTTACTCTTTTTTAACCTTTCATACACTCCTCTATTTCCAATAGTGTTTTATCTTTCGTTTCTGGTAAATATACGTAAATAGGAATAAGACATATTAACACTGAAATCCCATAAAACAAAAATATTCCATGGGCTCCTAAATACCCAAATAAAAATGGGGTGACTTTAATAACGGTAGCAAACAAATAACTTGAAAAAGTACCCATTGTTAGAGTGAAAGTGATCCTGTGTGTCACGGGAATAAGTTCAGCTGTAATTGACGTCGATAAGATTAAAGGGCCAACAGCTACAGCTACAGTATATCCAATCAGTAATATGATCGAGACATACTTATTTTCTAGAATAACTTCTATAGCATTTAGATACAAATAAAGAGAAATTGTAAACAAAAATAATACAGCTATTAAACTTGCGGTAATGAATAAACTACGTCGTTTAAAAAATTTCGACATCCCACTGCCAACGTACGTACTGAAGACTGTGAAACCGTCCAGAATCAGCATACCAGCGTATGCTGCCGATTCATTCTTTGTAATATTTTTTATGATATCAATGGCAAATACAGCAATTGCATACTTCCCGGATAAGTTATTGAGAGTTATAATAAACATTGACAATAACAGGGGTTTATAAAATGTCTTAGAAATTATAACGTTTTTAAATTCTATTATTTTTGTTAGAAAATTTTTGGGATTAGTTACAACATTACTTTCAGCTTCAATAAGATTACGGAGTTCTTCTTTAGATTCATCATTTAATCCTCTGATCCAGTAAAGTGAAGACTCACATTCTTTAAACCGGTTTTTACTTGCTAACCAGTATGGCGATTCAGGCATATACAAAGCCACAAGGGATGTATATATGGCACATATAATGCCCAGGACACCAATATATTTCCAATGTGCAAAAGTTCCAATCGTGTTTGCAAACCACATTCCCCATAGGGCAGAAGCAGATTTCATGGTTAAAAATAATCCTCTGTAAGACGGAGATGAATACTCTGTGACGATTAAAATAGCTGATGTGATTATAGTAGCTGCATTTAGTCCTAGTATCATTTCACTTATTAACAGGTGTGTGACATGAATACTACAACTAAATGCAATAAAACCAATTAAAGAATTTATGCCTATAAACAAATTGGAGTATTTACGACCGATGGAGTCTGTCAATATCGTTATTATAGGAACGCAGCATGCTCCACTGTATGCATGGGTAGTAGCTGAAAATAAAATGAAATCTTCAAGTATACTCGTACATAGTTCGGTATAACATAAATTTGACATATCCTTTCAAAATCAACAGTTCTGTAAATCAGAGACTGTTAGGACAATTTTGGTTTCTAAAATACAAATATAAGACTTAAAATTATCTAATTTGAACATTCGATTGTTATCTGTAACTTTTTTCTTAACAAAATGATAAAATATGATTCGAAAATGTTTCTTAAAATATCAAATCTATCAAATGTATAAAATATATTAAATATATGAAAAAAAATTTCAACTTACATAGCCAAGAAGCCATTTCCTCGCTGATGACATCAGATGAATTAGCTTCTTGCCTTATTTGAGGTATAAAAACTGTGGGTGCTCCAGTGAATAGCCCGCACATGAAGAAAGTCGACCAAACCCCACTGCTTATTATAAACTAAAATAGAGGTAAGTTACTAAAAATCATCAACATAAAGAAATTGTAGGAGTAGCGACATTACATCCTCACAACTGTTGAAGAAATGATTTACGTATAGTTTGAATGAGAGAAGGATTATTTTAATACTAGAGAGGATCCTCGTTTGGTTTCATGAGGTTTGTAAAGAGTATATTAAAAAAGTTTACCACTGCATCAAAAAAGTCACCTGTCGAAAAAAAATCTTCCAAGAATCCTTTGAATTTTTGCTTTTAAAATCCTCTGCCAAAAAAGGAACAACACTTTCAATATTTTTACAAGTATCCATTGTACTCATAAATACTGGCTAATCGTTTATATGTTTTCTTAAATTATACAATTAATTCTTTACAGGAACAATTGCGTACTAATTTGTTGTGAAATTGTCTCGTAATATATTTTTAACCGCTGCTGTCACTTGTTGTAAACATGTTCAATTATCAGTAATTAAAAACCAGTGTTCATGTAAATTTAACAAGGCACGACCTGCTCAAATAACATTAAATTGTTATTGCATATCTTTACTTGTCCTTTGCTGACCTTTTTCCGTTGTACTGAAGTAGCGAGCATGTCTACATAATAGAAAGTGGCTACTACCGTCCGTAGATATGTGTAGGTACTCAATCCGGAAGCAGGATTGAACTTTTAGCTAAGGCGGCTCATTATTACAATGCTCCCAGGTCTGTCCAAGTGCTTCATCTCTCCTTGATTTAGGAAGGGTGTGTCTTCATACTTATCCAAACACAGCACCACTCGGTAATTATGGTATTAGACGTAACGGTCGCCTAGAATTATAAGATGGTACCTACAACGGATTCTTATGACCTATATTGAGTATAAACCTTCTTGACCTTATCTATATATTTCTCTGAGATTGCCAACCTATAGGTTTATGTTTCAATGTCATTATAAATAATAATAATAATAATATATTTATTTATTTACTCTCACAATAAGTTCTTAAAACTATAATAATAAACTATTTAACAATGGTATAAAAATCTTATTCCTAAGATCTTACTTTGTGAGAGTCTGGTGCCTGAGGTAGGTTTTGAAAGAAAAAACCTGAGTTACAGGTCGCCAGCGCCCTCCCGCGGACAGACTTAAGGTAAGTTTATTTGTATATGTATATAGAGGTCGTGTCATTGTGTGGGAGAAATTCTTTATTAATAGTATTAAGTGTTCTTAAATGTATGTACCTTTATTTATTAGTTTTTTATTAAGTAGTAGAAATATATATTTTTTTGTGTATTATGTGGTATTGTGTGGTGAGTGTCTGGATATGCGTGTTTGTTTTGTATTGTGTGTGAATAAATGTGTGTATGTTTGTGATTGTGTATGAATATATGTGTAAATGTTAAACGGCTATAATAATGAGAATGTAAGGAGGTTTTAAAATATTTTATGAATATAATGTCAATACTAAATACTATAGGTGGAACATATTATTATAGTATAACGTGTAGCAAGGATTCAGTGTCTTCATAGGAGAGTGTCTTTAGGTAGTTTTTTATAGTATGTTTACAATGTGGTGTGGTCATGGAGTATATATTTAGAATTTTATTCAATTTATTATATAGAGAATGGCCTTGGTAGCAAAAGAAATGGCGAGCGAAAATTGTATTGAATGATTGTGGGGGGCATACTTTTGTTTTGTTTCGTTTATTTTTGAGGAGTTGGGGGTTGTATGTAAGGTGTGAATGTTTTTTCAGAACAGTATGGAGTATGTATGTTTGTCTAACCGTTAATACTCCCCAGCGTTTATAGAGGTCGGTTGTTGAGTGTCGGCGAGGGAGGCCTGCTGCTACTTTAAGTATGCAGCGTTGTGCTCTCTCCACTTCTATGAGGTGAGATTTTGACGCCCCTCCCCACGATGTAATACAATAGTCTATCAATGGTTGGCATAAAGCATGATAGACTGTCTTTATAACCGTGCTGTCAGCTGCATGTCGCAGCGAACTAAAAACATATATGAGCTTTCGCAATCTTGAAACCAGAGAATCTAAATGTGGCTTAAAACTCATGGTTTGGTCTATAATGATTCCCAAATATTTTGCACTTTCCGTGCGCTGGAGTGCTGGGCAACTGCAATTGAGAGCTGGGCCGCTGCATTTGTGTGCCATAATGTTTAGATCTGGAGGAGGAAGCTGGTTAGTTTTAAAGCCGAATGTAATATATTTAGTTTTTGTGACATTCAGTGTTAGGAGATTGTTCTGAAGCCACTTACTGACACGGTCGAAGCCCAATTGGGCTTTGTCAAACACTTCTTTCCAGGTGATTCCGGAGAAAAAGAGAGCGGTATCGTCAGCGAAAGTCAAGATTTTACCATCAAGGAGTTGAAGCTGACAAAGGTCGTTTATGTAAGCCAAAAATAGTGTCGGAGACACTATACTGCCTTGCGGAAGACCATACTCCGATGATAACTCATCGCTCAGCCGTTGCTCAATCTTTACTCGTTGTTTCCTATTTGTTAATAAATTTTCAAATAGTTTCAGGGGAAGACCTCTCACTCCGAGATATTCTAGTTTTGTTAGAAGAATCGGGATAGAGACTGTATCGAAGGCTTTCGCCAGGTCCAGGAATATCGTAAGGCACTTTTTCCTATTGTCTAGACTAGTGATGACCGAGTCTACAAGTTCGTGCACCGCGTCGCTTGTTGACCTACCTCGGCGGAAGCCAAATTGGGCAGATGAAAGGAGGTGCTTGGACTCAAGGTAATTTACAAATCGATTATTAATAATGCGCTCTAATATTTTCGACATAGTTGGCAAGATGGATATGGGCCGATAGTTGTTCACACAGTCTCTATCTCCGTTCTTATGTACTGGTTTTATCACTGCAATTTTAAAAATATCAGGAAACATATATTGAGTGATTGATAAGTTACAGATATGTGTGATGGGTGAGATTAATAGGTCTAGGTATCTCTTTAATATTTTGGCCGAAATTTGGTCTACGCCTACTGCAGAGTGATCATTCAAGGACTGAATTATAGTTTTGATTTCATATCCGTCAGTAGGTACCATGAGGAAGGAATTAGCTGGAGTAATCGTACCTTTTGTGAGGAAGTCAATCGGGTTTTGTCGTTCCACTAGGATTTGTTCCGCCAGGTTTTTACCAACGCTAACGAAGAAATCGTTTGACATTCGTCTAGTTAGCTTGGTCGACTAATATTGAGCTCTTATACACGCGAAGTAAAATCGTTAGCGCGATTCAGAAAGTGGCGCAGCGCCATCTAGGTGTATCGTACACAACTGCTTTCGTAACGAAATTAAATAAATTAATTTAATTATAGAATAACAGTTCATTATATTATCTATATACGAGATGATGTGTGTCTGTTTCTCACTCAATGAAGCAAGAACCACTGGTCCGATTTACAAGTAATTTTGCATGGATGTAGCTTATTTAACTGGTCAGTCTATAGGCTACTTTTGATTTCGATATTTTTCACTATTTAAAGATGGCGACTATTTTTACGTCTTGTAGCGAAACAAATACTTCAGCTAGCAGACAATAAAGATATTTAAACCGCATATCGTCAAAACCCGTTACCTACTAAAATTTAAATGTAACAATATTCGTTGCAAGATTTGAGCCATACACATTAACAATGGTACTCAATAAAAGCTTTTAAAAATAGCACCATACCCCAAAAAGCTAATATACAAAATGGCAATTAAAATAAAACTGTGGCTTTTGCTATTCGCTTTTGGGGTTCCGTTTCCAATCGTGTGAAATAAAAACCCTATTAATAAAGTTGTTCATGGTTCCGTATGTTTATTTTTTTCGTATCCATTAATTATGTCACAGGATTTACCCGACTTTTTGATCACTTCCACATCCTTGTCACATCTGGTCACTAATGTGAGACCCCTCTTCCTAGTGTGATGTCACATTTTGCTTATTTATACATAGAAATATTAAATTTGAACAGCAGTTCTCAAATTGTAAATGGAATTTAGTACCTCTCGCCAACCCCCTTCGTAACACTTCATTGACTCCTCTTATGGGGGGAGCCTTATCGTATGAAGCCTTATGTAAAGGCCCTATTGGCTTTTACAGTTATGGATTTTGGTGGTGCGCCTAAAGCTCAGCCGGGACAAGAAGACTAGGCCGAAAGGAAGGCTAGAATTGGTTGACTTCACAAACCTTCGAGATCTTTTTTAAAGAACTCTCAGGTGTGTAGGTTTTTTTTAAGAATTTTTCCTTCTCCGTAAAGCGGTGATATATTTAATTTGTAATATGCACACCATTTTAGTTTTTTCTAAATTAATGTGCGCAGTGGTGTAAGAATAGAGTGCCTGGTATTTGAACCTCGGACCCTTGGTTTATAAGTAAAGGAAAGGTAAAGTTTCAAGCAGTATTATATCACTGCTCACTGCTGTTTTTCAGTGATCTTAATAAAAAACAGTGGTACTGAACCCTTCGCGTAAGACGGCTCGGCCTTGGCCGATTTTTAAATTGTATCGCTACACATGAAGTTATGGTTTGCGACCAGTTAAACCGATATGGGTTTTTACTATTATACACCAATTTTGGTTTTACGTACGAAGGATCGCGATATGGCGATATTAGGTATATAACGCTTAATACCAAAAATCTGAAAATAAAATGACTGCGTTATAGTACCTACTAGCATATAAAAATAAAGGTTTCATAACAAATGCTTTCTGAACTCTTAGTTTCACAATAGGATTGTCGCCTGTGTCGTGGGTACCATGGACACACAAAGAGGAATACACAAACACCCAGACCCAGAAGAGAATCTAAGCTCATCATTCAAATGTGTCTGTGCGGGAAACGAACCCGGGACCCAATGCGTGTCAAATCCGCTACGATGACCGCTCTGCCACGAGTTGTCAAACTTGCTTACTTAATTTATACCAATATTTTACAATAATTACTTGGTACCAATATTATCTTAAAAGTAAAAAAAGTCACCCCTCCCCCCACCACTTTTTCCTCTATGTTCAGGGACCTTTTTAAAGTTATATTTGCTCATGTCTCTCCAAACTGAGACAATTGTAATGATATGTCATACGTCACAATCGGTCAAGCCTACATACATACACTGAATACATACGCTGGAAAATATTACCCTCCTGACGCAGTCGGGTAAAAATAGGTAGGCATGACGGTAGCTCCTGCGTCAGGTTCTACCTTCAAATCAGATAAAAACGCATAGCCGCTAAAAAGGTGTACTTTTTCCAAACTTTTTCTACTACCCTCAAAAGATAACTTAAAAAAAGAAACTCAAAAAGGTATACATACATTTTGAATTCCTTTTTTCTTCCCGTATCCAAAAATCGTATCCAAACGCCCGTTTTATTAACTGCGCTAACGTCATATCGAATGTCGTAAAATCGTATTAACTCCATAAAAGGAACGTATAATACAGCCTTATGCCAATAAGTGCAGCGTTCTATAGATTCTCGCTGTATGGGTCGTTTTAATAATATTTTAGTTACCGCTTGCTCTAATAAAACTTAGAATTCATTGACTTGCGTATGACCGATTTTTTTTTATAAGGCAAAAGTAGCCAAGATGTATTAAGCTTGCTTGATGGTAAGTGACCACTGCCGCCCATGGATCGTAAGCAAAGTTTATTTGGAAGTGAGGTTCCATGGAGTCAGTAGATGCGTTGCTACTCCCGAGGACTGAGATGGTCGTCGCGTTGGTGTGAAAGTGAGCCGGCAACCACAACCTTCAGTATGCAAGAGCAGATACTCGAATAATAAAAGCATTAAATAAAAACAGAAAGAGCAGATTATATTTAGTGATGTGCCGGAGATCCGTATTCGTATCGGCGGATATCCGCTGCTCGAGAAAGATCCGAATCCGCTTTTTCTTAGGCGGATCTCAAACGGATCTTTTATACCTATTCTTAAAATCATATCACTTGTAAATTTATATGTACAAAATTCTAAATGTACATATGCGATTAGGTAGCAATAAATTAGTATTTAATTCCATATTGTTTATTAATATCACATATTTAGCTCATATTGTAGAAAACAAAATATCTTAACATTACATATTAGTACATATAATAATAGTGTACTTTATACGACGATAGGGAAAAACGTAAACAGAATTTGTTTTGAGGAAACGTAATAAACTCGTACTACGGACACACGTCGAGAGTCCATAAAGCAACTGTTCCTTCAAGGACACGCGCATCAAGAAAAAATTGTATGAAATTTAAGATCCGAATATGTATCCGCGGATGTATTTAAAATTAAAAAAAAATTACATACATATAAAAAAATATAAGGAAAAAAGACAAACCCACTGTGTTTCTTGCCGGATCTTCTCAGTTGAGGTCGTGTTCCGATCCGGTGGTAGAGTAAGAAAAAAAATGTAATTGACAAT
>DWLI01005163.1:0-10290 GCA_018249915.1 Cecropterus dorantes dorantes
AAGCGCTGCTGTGATTTGATCTGAAGGACAAGGTAAGCATATACTTAGCTAAGGCGTTCTAACTTAGTCCTCAGGAGTAGCTATACATCTGTGGCTAACCTCAGGTATGACTATGATATCTTTAGGCAGCAGTGGCCACTTACCATCAGGTTGACTGCATACTCGTTTGCTACTTCAATATTATAAAAGTAATTTGTGGCAAATTTTATGTGTATATGTATATTTAATTTAACGCTTATATGAAGTTTTGTCCAAAATAGTCAAGTAAAAGTATGATATATACGTATTAACTATCTAAAATTATACCCATATTGTCATAATAGTAAAAAAACGTCTCTTCCCGTTTTTTCCTCTATTTCCAAGCGCCATTTTCAAAAATTATTTCACTCTTTTAACTGAGACGATTCAAATAATATATTATAGCCCAAACAGCTTGACCGACTGTGACGTGCCCAAATAAACATACATACATACGTTAGAAAAACATTACCGTCCTTCTGACGCAGTCGGGTAAAAGTAAGCCAGCGTTCACACCTATACACCGAAATGCAAGAACTGCAACACCAATAGGTCTGACGATACCATACTCTACCGAACTTATCATCATTACAGCTAAACAATGCGAAGTTTGAACCGCATCCAAATGAACAATAACAATGGATTCCGTAAAAACGATTGTATTCGACTCGGTTGCTTTCTCTGTTTTTGCTGTGCTCTGACCGCAAAATATCATCTCCTGCGAATAGCCGTGTCAAATATTGGATTCGTTTTACAGACAGCTGTCTGTAGAACGAATATAAATAACATTTTGAATCTACTCATGAAATTTAATATTATTATTGATACAAAATTTTTGATTCAATATTTTAAAGTTTATGGAATGCATTACACCGGTAATGGAATTGAATTAATTGATTATGAATAATTACTTTGAAAGTGGTATTGACAATACTAAACCATCCATACTTTTTGCAGAGGCCACTTTCAGCCAAGCAATACAGGGCAAGTAAAAATATTTAATTCTTAATAACTAATACATTATTCTAAAAACGTAAAACGTAAAAGTCTTCTTCAGGCCTACAATCTACCTGGTCCGGGAGCGGCCTATACTTCTTTTGCCCAGACGTGGTCTCTATTTAAGGACTCTTCTTCCCTACCGGTTACCTGTCCTAATGACGGTGTGGGCTGTCCAATAGCACTTCAGTTTATTTATACATATTACTATTTAACATAAATTTTGAGTTTGAGATCAAAAAAAAAGAAGGCTTAAAATAAAAGTTCCTTTTTGGACCTATTTAAAATATCATTATCAAATTGTTGGATAAAAGTACGAAAGGCGCGGAAGTGCTTTCCAAATTCTATCAACACACTTATACGTATATTAGTATGCATCTAATTCGCGTAAAAAAAAGTTTTCAACAATTTTAGAAACTAAAAGTAAAGACTAAATTATCACAAAAGCTAAGTCAGTCTTATTGCTCATATCATGTTCACATTTGTACGTCAACAATGAACTCATTTTTCACTGACACTCGTCTGCAGTTTGTTATGACGCAATATAGGGTTGCCAATTTTTTAATTTAAGAGTAAACCTAACTCAAGCTGTATTAAGATTATTATACATGTGATATGAGTACAGGTAATACAATGAAATGATAAAAGATCATTTAATTATATTATCCAGTGCTTCCGTATATTACTCGACTGCGTCAGGAAGAGAGTGATGTTCTTTTTTGAGCGTATATATGTTAAGTCGGAATTTTGAATTATTATTTTTAACAATATAATTTATTTGTTGACAAGTAACACATTTCACATTTAACAAAATATACATTTTGACGTACTTATAAAAAGAATTAATATTCCTAACTCTTATATTGTTGTTTTTTTACTATAAGCAGCCCTAACTAAGCCCACGCAAAACAAAACACGACACTGTACCGCCCTGAATCACAAGGTGCTAAGTTTTTTAATACAAAAAAACAGTAAACGATTTCGTCACATATTTATATTCATTTGTCTCATTACCATAAGTTGCTAAGGCGTTGTGAATTATAACAAATGGCTGACGTAACTAAACTTGTTGTATGTATGATAAATATTGAAGTTACTAAATCTGAGACTATTAGAAAAGTTAAACAATGTCGCGGGCAGTCAGTACTTATTTAGACGACATCTAGTTCGGAAAGCAATGTCCCTATAGTTCCGTGATCAGAATAGGACTACGGTATCAATTGCCTGTCGTAAGAGACGACTAAAGGGGGGTTTCCGGGGTTGCGGACGACAATAATGGGAGCTTAAACCATCCAGCCAGGTGACCCCGGGAAGAACACACCGGTGTGGTCGCATACCGTCGTAAAAACCAGACAATGCGGTGCTGCTCACCTGGCTGAAGCCCAATGGGGCGATACGCTCAGAGGACTCCAGTTATGTTCCTTTGGAGATCCCGGAGACATCTTCGCAGCGCTGAGAGCGGCCACCGCGGGTTTTTAGTGCAGTTCGGAAGGCAAATTAAGCGGTCGGTCCCGGATCTTATTTTTGGAATAAAACTTTGCCAGACGCTCTATAGGCTTAAAAAACGGAACACCGTGTTCAACGTATGGTCCATTACGGGCCGAAGCTGAAACTAATTATTCGGTTATTGCCACAACCTTCAGCTGAAGCGATAGTTGACGCCGAACCTTAAGGATTTTGTTCCACATTAGCTAAAAGTAAATATAACTTTCCAAAAGCCTTTAAAGTGAACATTTATATATTTGTTATATATATAGAACCTCTAAAGCTAATTACAATTACATATAGCTTGTCAAAAATGATAACATTTAGAAATTATGTGAATTACAAACATAACTGGAGACAACAACCTACAATGCTGTGTGCGACCCGCCTTTCGCCATCTGCATCGCAATGTCGCTAATTCGTGACACGTAACATTTGTTAACTTCTATTTACTTAAAACCTTCAACTTCAACCAAAACCTACACCCCTTTGGGGCGAAGCAGAAGTTTTTGCCGAGTGTGGTTTTGGGGCCAAAGTTGACATGGGAAAGAAGCCGAAAGCTCGGTCGAACACTCCTGATATTGCTTAGCGATTAAATTGTACCTTTTTACACAGATCCGCATTGGAAGAGCATAGAGAACTGAAGGTGATCTAATATACACAAGCCTTCTTCTTCCGTTTTGCATTGAAAGAGGTCATGTCAACCTACATTCATTCATACTATCACTACAAAACCACAAACAAAAAGATATTTATCAACGCAACTATGAATAGATGCAAATAATGTACAAGTATGTTTTTTTACGAGGAGTTATATGAGCATATTGTCTAAACGCCGTTGAATTTAATTCCTCAGTCATCTAGCATGACATTTTCTCATGCATTAACTAAAAGATAATCGCAAATAATACGTACACGTGTTAGATGTAATTATCTATACTTATCGTTTGATCGGCTACCCGGCGACGGCAGCGACGCGACGCGCGCCGCGGCGCCGTGGCGTTACGCTATTGTAAACATAGTGTTAGACTGTTTACTATCGGATTCTGAGGGCTATCACTCATGTAAAACCATGTTTCAGAAAAACTATTGTCGCTCGTGTAAGGTCGCCTCCCATTTTTAGGGTATCCGTATCCGCCTTCTCCACTTTGCAAAGACGAATTAATTCATGAACCATTTTGTTCTCTTGTCCACAATTTTCGGAGTTTATTCCAGACACCTCGAAGCAAAGGTGTATGTAGAGACTTGTTGATCTTTCTTTCCGCTGACCTCTACTGTTCGATTACCTTTTTTTTCATGTATGCCCACCTGATGGTAAGTGGCTACTGCCGCCCATGGACATGTAATCAACCCTAGGTAAGATCAAAGTCTAGCTTAAGGTTAGCCACAGATGCATTGCTACCCCTTAGGACTAAGATGGAACGCCTCGGAAAAGTATGTCTCCCTTACCACACTTTTTAGACCAGAACACAGCAGCATATAATAATACTGACCTCAACCAATCTCAACCAAGCTATAGCTTAATGCCTATGTAAGTACATACGCATAACTATAGCTTTGTTAAGGTTTTGTTTTGTGTTGTAAACTTATTTTTAATACTACTCTTAATACGATGGCAGGATAATGGTTCGTCGTGATCGAAGCACGATAACCGAAGTCTTATATTTTACAATGGTATAACTCGTGTCTATAAGTCGTGTCGTATATGTAAGTATTGTGAGCCAATATAACATTTTTTTGCACAGAAAAGTTGTTATTTAAGAGATATTGGTTCGAGTTGCAACAGTAAGTTACGTTAAGCCCTTATTTTTGGTTCAAATTGTGTCTAAAGCAAGCTATTTTGATGGGGACGTTAAGACAAAAGTTTACATGGCCTTCCAAGTTATCTGAACTGCAGAAATGTATCTATGGCCGTTTGTATTTGGCGCTATCTTCTTTAGTATGGTTGCATCCAGCTACTCATATGTCTTTAGGATCGAGCACACGAGGTACGTGCCCAAGGTCTCCGAAAGATTCACATGAAAAAAGTTAAATTAACATACATACATCTAGACTCACTTATATATGAGACGACCATCTTAGACCACGTGAGTAGCAACGCATCTGTGATCGACTTCAGATAGAACCCCTATTCTATAATATGAAATTGCCTACAGATTTTCATGGGCGGTAGTAAGCACTTACCATCAGGTGAACTGCATGCTCGTTTGCTACTTCCGTCTAATAAAAAAATATAAACGAACATAGACCCTTCTCCTTCGAATTTGGTTTAAATAGCTCATTTTTTATCATTGACCAAATCACACATAAATTGTATAATTTTTTCTTAATAGTGTATGACTCTTGAATAGGTGAACTATAGTTTCGATACTTCTTCTAATAGTTATAGGTGAATAGGCAGCTTAAATATTATCTTTTTTGTCTGCCGTAGTAACAACCCTAATTCCCATGATAAACAGAATGTGGGTAATCAAATCACTGCCTCGCTAGACGCGAGTGTTGGTATGCGCTGAAATATACCTAATGTGAATATTTTCAAAATAAACGGATTACTGACCTCATATAATTTATTTCTTTACTGACTGAAATACGTACTCGGGCTTCAATAGGGAACGTAAAAGTTCTGATAAGTATTAAATACTGCAAAATATCGAAATCAAAATAAGCCTATAAGTTGACCTAGCAAATAAGCTAAATCGAGCAAGTGATTCTTGCGTGATTGAGCAACAGACTCACAGATATCATCATTTTTTTTTTTTTATATTAGTATAGATATATCGCATAGAGCCGCACTCGCTTTACGTATCTCCGTAATAAATTCTAGGTTCAATCGGAACAGGCAATGTTTAATTAAGAGTTTAGCTTGTACTCTGAGTGTGCGTTTGAAAGCATAGAAGCAATCTATACTAATATTATAAAGAGGAAAGAATTGATTCTTTGTTTATTTGTATTGAATGGGCTCCGAAACTACTGGACTAATTAAAAAAATCTTTCACTATTGAATCCTACATTATCCCGGATGAACATAAGGCTATATTTAATACGAGAAAAATAGGAATCTGAGTGAAAACTTTTCTAAGATGGCGACTATTTTTATGTCCCGTACACACAAAGCACGAGAAACGTTGCTAAAGGTCAAAGATCACCCCCAGCCAGATGCACCTAAATGTTCAATTTCGATATCACTTCCTTTAAAATATGGAATAAGTATGTCTTACGAAGGAAAGGAGATGCTGTCCATGTAGTTCCGGGACCAGAATAGGGCTACGGTATCCCTGCCTGTCGTAAGAAGCGACTAAAAGGGGGCTTCGAGGGAGGTCGAACCGTCCAGCCAAGCGACCTTCGGCAGGACGACTGCATGTGTGGTCGCATGCCGTCGACACATCTGAAGGCATGATGAGCGTAAATTACTCACCGAGAAGAGCCCGAAAGGGGCATCGCGGTCGAAGGGCTCCGGTTGTGTTGTGTTGGAGATCCCGGAGTACTCCACGCTGCGCTGAGGACGGCCACCGGCGGGTTTAAGTGCGGTAAAAATCCCACACAACTCGGCGTTACTCCCAGGGCATCGACTACCTTTTGAAGGTTTCCCCCTCGTAACAAAAAAAAGGAAAGGAGACCCTGTAACTTACAGAAATAGGTGTGTGCCGTGGACTATGGCCTGAAACCTTCTCAATTTAATAGAAAGGCCATGCCCAGCAGTGAGACAAGTGTGGGGGTTGACGACACAACCCCTTTTATGTACACAATAAACCTATAGATCTAAAAACAATCATTTAATAGACTTTGTATTACACGTTTAAGATAAAATACATTACTTTGTTGTTGGTAATAATTAGCATTCTATGATAATTATTTAACAAATGACATTAATTACTTTTATCAATTAAAAAAATTAAGGTTAATCTTATTAATACGTTATTTTTAAACTGTAATTGGAAAAGGAAACGAATTTACATTTAAATGTCCTAAATTAGAAACAAGTTCTTATCAAGAACAATATAATAAATTTGACGTGACATGCGTACGACAGGAATAATACACCTTCAACAATGTTAATGAAATATTAATTTCCAACGAGAACTGGAACACGCCGACCAAGCTAACTAGACGAATGTCAAACGTGGCGTCATTCGCAAGCTCGCGAGTACTGATGACTAAAAAAATTGTAATAATGTTTTTTTGTAAGATGTTGATTTCAATGAAATAATGTACATTTCATTTAATGTACATTTAATAAATTTCTGTCTTAATAATTTATACTTAAACAACGCTTTTTTTACTTGTTTTGGTTATTATTGTAAGAAAAACTAATAAGTACAACAAACTAATATTTGTTCATTTATTTTATTATTTAAAATCAAAACAGATTAGGGAGTTTAGGTGAGAGCGGTATTGGGACGAGAGCGGAAGCTAAGTAGACGACCGCATACCTTCCATTCGTCTACTTAGCTTGGTCGAGTAGTATATCTTACATCAGTTTTACCTTAGTTCTAAGTACATTTTTGTTTAAAAACAATTATTTAACTTGGGTCATGTCTTAGTACGCCGAATTTTTGTGACAAAATATTTTATAAGAATTTGTCATGTAAGTGAATTTATTATTCTTGTGAGAATAAAGAACTCTTAAACCTTAAACCTTAATACTTGTTTGTCATGAACCATCTGTCTGTGTGTAAATTTCATTCAATTTCCTTTAGTACTTTTTGGGAGAAAGAAGAACAAACACCCATCCATCTATCCTAACAAATTTCCACCTTTATAATATAAATAAAGAACAAAAAAGAGAAAACAACATGTACGACCCAAGTTTGGATAGTCTAACTTATTCTACTTATTTTATACCCTAAGTTATTTTTTATTTATAAGCAAAATACCTAACAAATACATTAGTTATTACATGATATTTATTTATTACGTCGTAACAATGATACACTTTGTTCTGTCGATTTATTTCCACAGTAAATTTCTTCGATTTCAATCACTGTTTTATCTTTAGTTTCTGGTAAATAAATATATACAAGAATAACGACAACGGTCGAAGAGATAGCAAAGAACAGAAATGAACCGTGCATCTTTAAAGTTTTAAACATATATGGCGATAATTTAAGCAAAATCGACAATATCGACAAATTACCAAGACATGTAATTATCATCGTTGGATTTTGATATCGTGAGGGTACGATTTCACCGTAAATTGTGGTCACTAGCATCATTGGACCACAACTGAAGGCTATAGAAAATATAGTCAAGAACAAAAGAATTACTATGCGATTTTCTTGCATGACAGAAATGGATATTAAAAATAAGTAGAACGATATTACATATAGGAAAGATATTCCAGTGCCCGTAAATAGTAACATAAGGGTTCTTCTCTTAAAATATCTTGAAAGGACACACCCAATATACATACTAAATACGGTGATTCCGTCCAAGATGAGCATCATTTTGTAGGCAACGGATTCGTCTCGTGTTAAATTTTTCAGTACTTCAATAGCATAGATACTGATTACAAATTTACCGCTAAATTGATATTGTGCGAACAGTAACAAGCAGGTTAGTGCAGGTTTATAAAACGGACGAGATTTGAGGGTTGTCCACGCATTTGAAAAGCACGAACACGAAGCGTTATTGCTGTCACTTAGATCTTTTGATTTTTTGTGAAAACGTATAAGGTGCGCTAGTTCTTTTTCTGCATTTTCATTGACACCTTTCAACCATCGGTGTGACTTCGCGCTTTCCACATACCGACCCTTCATTGCTAACCAATATGGCGACTCGGGCCACGCAATCACTGTCAACATGTAAATAGGACAGACGAGAGCAACAATTGCAATGTTTTTCCAGTAAAAAAATGTTCCGATCGCGTTAGAAATCCAGATACCCCAAAATACTGAAGCGGACTTCAAAGTTAAAAATATTCCTCGATATTTCGGTGAAGTGTATTCGGCAATCAAAATTGGCGTAAATGTATTCGTAGCTGCAGTATTCACACCAAAAAATAATTGGCTGATCAACACTTGATACAAATCTGTACTGCAGTAGAAAATAATGTAGCCAATTACTGTAAATATTACAACGATCGAGTAGGTGAATTTTCGACCGATCACGTGACAAAGCCAGAGTAGAATAAACATTGGTACCAGGGCGCTCATTACGGGCATCGATGCTGAAACAAAAATTAATTGTTTCTATTTCGTAGAAGATGTACTAGCGAGCAACAAGTCTGCCTGATGGTAGCTTCAAGCCATTGATTTTATTATCAAGCCCAGACAGGATTGTAGTACTACCTGAGGTCAACTAAGATCACAGATAATTTGAAAGTGGTAGAACTCTTTGTGGGTCTACTCCGAAAGTACCACCTTCACGCCTATTTCTGCCTAATAACAGCAATAATATGTGCTGCTCTATTCTGGTCTGAAGGATGTGGTAATGAAGGCATACTTTCCGAGGTATTCCATCTTAGTCTTCAGGGGTAGCAACGTATCTATGGCTAACCTTAAGTGAGACTTTGATCTTACCTAAGGATGATTGCAGGTGTTCATGGGCGGCAGTAACCACTTACCATCAGGTGGGCTGCTCTGGACTAAGTTGATACGCCTCATTAAAGTGAATTTATCTTCTTTACCACACTCTTCAGATATTAATACAATAACGCTACACAGCTGTAGCAAGGTAGAAATAAGTAAGGCGGGGTGCTGTTAAGTAGAACCGCGTAAGCTGTACCATCCTTAGGCTGATTTACCAGCAGTAACTCATCACAAGTTAATTTTAGTCAGGTATTTGGCTTAGAAACTCATCTAACATTAACGAAATATGTTTTTTGCACACTTTTTGGACAAAGTTGTTACTTCCATTTTTTTACAAGAAATCATTTTTTTTCATATTTTGGATATTCTTCAATGCTTTAGCATTCCAGCTTAATCATCAGTTGATATTTGGAGTTTATTACAGAAGCGAAAAAATACCTTTGATGCATATTTTATAATTTAAACAATGTCTGAAATATATAATCTAGCAAGCATCACAGACCACGTATAATTTAAAACTTAGGTAGGTACTTTTAAATTTTGATAACTTCTGAAAGAATGGATAGAGTTCAATAACATTTCGTATAAATGTTACCTCAGGAATCCGATTAAGAATATATTTTTAATTCATTAAATTTTAAGTTGTTTTGATATAACTCCAAACACACAAACAGACGAAAAAAATTCTAAAAATGGCTATTATTCTGTTTTTTTTTTTCAAATATATAATTTGTACAGACTTTGAACTTACATAACCAAGAGGACATTTCATCTGTGACTGCGTTGGTGTCGTTCGCCTCTCTTCTTATCTGTGCCACAAGCACAGTGGGTGCTCCCAGATACAATCCTTGCATCAAGTAAAGGCACCATAGCCCACAACTAATCATGCCCTGTGACGGAGTACAGAATGTTTTTTTTACTTTTCAGTATTGTTGCTAAGTGTATGTATATCATTAATATAATAAGAATATAAGCATGTATAAGTCGACCAAGCTAACTAGACGAATGTCAAACGTAACGTCACTCGCAAGCTCGCGAGCATTTTTTCTGAAATTTTGATTTCAATGAAATGTGAATTTTAATAAATTTCTGTCTTAATTTTTTATATATATATTTCTATTATACAACGCTTTTTTACTTATTTTGGTTATCGTTGTAATAAAAACTAATGAGTAGGTACAACAAAGTAATATTTGCTTATTTATTTTATTATCTAAAATCAAAACAGATTAGGGAGTTTAGGTGCGAACGGTACTAGGACGAG
>DWLI01005164.1:0-10289 GCA_018249915.1 Cecropterus dorantes dorantes
GAATCACTGTTATTATTTCCAAAAATTCGCTATAACGTCATTACGCTCAGTTCTTAAGTTATCGCACACGAGCAGTAAAAAGAAAATTAAAATATAAATTTTGAAACATACATCAGTATAAATAATTATGTTTGGCCGCATACTATACTCAGATAGACTCATAATACTTCTGGGGCCGCTTACACATACATCAATTACATAGAAAACATTTTTTTCACCTCATTCATTCCTTATTCCATAGGACATATAGGTACAACATTTTGGAAATATTAGGAAGTGTACATTAATAATTGTAGACAAGGAACAGATAATTATCAGCCATTATTATTATATAAGTGTTATAAGAGATTCTTAAAATTTACATGAATATATAGCTACTGAGTTAAGTACGATCTATGATATTATAATCAAATTTTTAATTCGAAAACAGAACGCCATAATAAAATGGTGTCAGCGCATTTATTGTGTAGTGTTGCCAATCGACTAGAATAGATTCCATTATACGCCTACATACATAGCGTAAAGAATACAGAATAAAAATATAATCTATGAAATCATGAGTTAACGGAACGCAACGATCCAATATATTGTTTATCGAATTAAAAATTAGACGTTTGTTTAAGGACTTCTTATTAATGCATAGATTCATATATATATATAAGCTATTTATAGCAGGTATATAGAGTTATAAATACAGTTTATATAATATACAGAAGTGTCTGGCAAGTGTTATTTTTATATAATCATAAGAAAAATCATAACTTCATATGAAAGTAGTTGTTATGATAGTCTGTTGACAAGTCCACAGATTGAACTACCATCGTCAGATTATTAATTTATAATCAAAGACAATAATGAACAGACATTTTAGAAATAAAATCATAACAAAATTATATAAAATGTAGAAAAAATAGATTATTTATGACATTTTTGTGACCTAATCAGTAATATGTCGAAATGTAATTATAAATAATAAAATAACATAATATTTTGATATATTTAACCAAACCTAATTTCAACGAGTTTTTTACTTGTTTAAACAGTAAAGTTATAATAGAAATAAATTCGTAATTAAACAAATGATTATTCCATTCTGCGAGTATGTGGCCGTTGTAAGGAATGCTTCTAATTCGAAAATATAAAAAAAATATGAATATATTATAAATAAATAATTAAAAATCGAGTAAATTAAAAACTGACTCAAATTTCTCGAGTAATTTTAATAAAAATAATTTGTTAATAAAATATTTCTCATTTTATATAAGACCCGGCAATCGAGTCGAGGAAGTACTTATTATAGTTACTATGACCAGTCATATTTTTATCATATTTTACTTGTAATGGAAGAAACATATGAACATGCATTTTATGAAAAAGAAGCTTTCAACCCCTATTACACTCCTTTGGGGGTTGAATTTCCAAAAATCCTTTCTGATCGCTCATTTACATCATGAAAGAAACCCCTGTATTAAATTTCTGGTTGTATCAAGTTCCTAGGTTCCACACCCCTGTATCAAGTTCCTAGGTACGGTAGTTTCGGCTGTGCGTTGATATACTCGTATAAGTCAGTGAGCTGGAATTGCCTTTTATATATATTGATTAGGTGGTCATTATCAATGTAATAGGCGTTTGTACTACTTTTAAAGACTAATTTGCAACGGCTCGTATGTTTCCCCATTATCTTTCATTATTATCAATAATGTGTATCAAATGTTGATGGAATAATGTTTGCTACTTTATCCAGTTGAAATCTACTATCACGGCTAACGATAATATACAAAAAGATACACATTAAAGATAATATTTGACAATAATTAATAGTTTATAGTTTTATACATTCATGACGTGCCACATTAGAAATATTAAAGGACCGTAAACAAAGTTATCGGCTATAGTCGGCTAACATCGGATTTGTAATAGTAGTTCGATATGTATTATGAGTGGTTACAACACTTTCTTGCTAAAGATACCTACTATATTTTTTATGTAAATAGGAGGGTGTTAACAACTCGGTATTTTAATGTATGACGATCGTAGTCTCAAGAAATTATACAATAGCTAGCAAATTAGTGAGAAAATATAACACAAGAAAATTAATGCAATTTGAAATTGAGGAATCATTATTTTTACCGCGTTGTGTACGCCATACGTGATGTTTAATAATTATGAATGACTTGAGCTCTACTAACATACCTTATGTTTAGTGGCTTTGTTATGGTGTTTTAAGAGTGCGATGACGTGTCTACATTTAAAAACTACCCCACTAAAAGTTCAGCGTAGAGGACGTTAGGCACTTATGTTACTTCGCAAGGGACAGCCGTTGAAAGCAGAAAGATGGCGCTAGTGTTAGTGTGGGCCATTAAAGCAAGTCTACGAAACGCATAATATCTATACCGATATTATATATGTCACTACTTACTATAATGAAACGTACTTTTCACTAGTGACACAATTTTAATACAATACCTCTCGAATCTATGTCAATTCTAATAGCACTTTCGTTTGGAAAGTCAGTAAAAATTGTATTTTTCCTATCAAGTGATTTTTTTTAAATGTGTGCGTGTTTCTTATTTTATAATTATCTTTACGTTTATGCTTTTTGATGACTGATTCATTGATAAATTTAAATATTTTTTTTTACACTTTTTCATTATGGTCTGTTCACATTAGGTTGACCAGACAGTTTTGCCTTCGCCGGTAAAAGGTATAGTTCACATTATAATGACAATTAAGCCGTTGGTCTGAGCTTACGTGAACAAAATTCGCTCTTATCTCTTAATGTGGACAGAAAAATATGCCACTTGACGAATAGTAAAACTTTAGACAAATATTATCGCGGATTTGATATTATATATGTTACGGGATCTCACGATAAGTGGTTTTTAAATTTAAAATGTATCAATTTCGCATAGAATATCGACAAAAGAAATTAAAAAAAAACCACATATCGTGTTTACCTGTAACATATTAAACAGTAAAACTGTTGGACTGAACTAAAGTGAACGGGAGGCGTTCCCATCAGCTTAAATTTCTAGTATTTATTAAATAAGTACATTCACCTTTTCGATATCTACACCAATTTCAATCTACCCAAGAGAAATTTTATTTATGTTTTTTTTTCACTATAGATACATTACCTCAAATTAAAAAAAAATAACATTTTATCCAACAAAAAATGTATTTTATTTCTGTCTTTCAGTCCGAAAACCGAAATAAACTTAGAGAACTTCTTAGTCTTAGCATCTTGGAAAACCGTGCAAAGATATTATACGCTTTTTTGTAAAAAATCCAATCCGCACGAGAGTGAACCCAAGTGACGCCGCGAATTAAAAACTTGTTAATAAAATCAATAAAGTATTTATAATAAATAAATAATATATTTATCGAGAAGACCCTTTCTGTGTACAATATTCGTATCTATCTGATAAGGCTATATAATTAAGCAACGTACTATCGCTTCTAGAAAAAGATATACATTTATACAAATTACGAAGAAGCGCTATAAATAATCATTTTTCAAGTGATGTAATTTTAGCAATATATATACTGAAAATAAAACTAAATTATTTCTTGTATGACACACACATCACATACATGAAACCCTAAATTAATAGTTATTAATCTCAAAATATGTAAATGGAAATTTTGATACATAAAAAATAATAATAAAGACAGTTAAAAATGGTATAAAAGGCGAAAAATTGTCAATCACACAGTGTTCTCACAAAATTATCTCATTTACCATTTGCATACAATTAATTCTCAAACAACACAATTAGTAAATTCAATACGTTTATTGCCCGATCGAATATTTTTTATCTATGATCTAAGTCCAGTGGTTCTTAACCTTTATATTGCCACATTTTCAGAAATGTTCACAACCAGATATACACATATATTAAAGTTTGAACTGATTTGTTGTTGACAAATAAGATATAACTTTTATTAAGGAGTTATAACTTATAGTCATCTGCTATTTAACTTACAAAATGTTTAATTTTAACGTTACTACGTAGGTAAACATTACTACGTGGTATAAAAAAATCTTTATAGTTTTATCTGTTTTTTGTCCTCATTTTCTCATATATATATATATATATCAGTTACTTAATTTTTTGCATACACCAAAGCATTCTTTAGTTCTAAGAACTTCAATGAATTCCTTGGTTCTACAATTAATAGAAAATTGTTTACAGCTTTGAAATTAACACAAATTTTTGAGAGCACTTGATCATCTCACGATTTTTGTCTCTTGTGAACTTTTATCGTTTTGCGGCTTACAGCGTTTTCGCTTTTTGGTTGATATAATCATTGTATTTTTTGTAATGTATCCTCCGAACCCATCCTGATCAGTAATCCTAGCAGAATACTTCAGGCTTCCTGTACGGAGAGATGTAAAAAGAAAACCTTTTCACATCGACACTTCCATTAAGATTTAACAAGTAGGGTTTAGTACATTTTAATATGTGACCACGATCCATGTCATTGGGTTGAAATATCGTAAACCATTACCGTATATTGTGAGTACTCGTCACAGAGCAAAAAATATAAATTCCGCGATAATATTAGTCTAAATCAAACATTTAGTACCTCAGGTTAAGAACCACAGTCCAGTACAGTCTCACCAGTTGGGCTTCTTGTGTGTGATGGTCCACTGCTGGTAGGTGTTGTGAGGGTCACAGGGTGCTAAGCCCAGGGTTCGAGAGTGTGGCTGTAGGGTCAGACAGTGGCTGTGGAGGCGATGGATCAGCTGACTGTGCTCCTCGTCATATCTGGAATTGAAAAGTGGTAAATAGTAATGTTTTGGGACTCTTTTGGGAGACCATCCACTAGTCTTTGCAGGACTGGACATGGCCTTCATCTAATGGGGTTTTTGACATCACGTCTGGTATATCTTTTTCAGTGGCCTTCATCATCAAACTAAAATATCTACTCTGCTTACATAAAATCCGTAGTTTAATCCGAAATCTCAAACATTTCCTACTGCCGATTATTCAGGGATAAATTAAGGGCTTACATACACAATGGATGTGAAGACATATTGTCTTCACATCCATCGTAAAAATATCGGCACTCACAATACACAATTTCTTAGCTGCCAAATCTAATCTTCTTATGTCTAATTCGTTCTTCCTTTTTAGATTCCATGTCACACCACAACGAACTATATCGTTCACCAAACTTTACACTACTCGTTATTTACACAAATTGTGAGTACCCATTGCATATTAAAATCTATCAATTCAAAGACTTAATCCAAAGAAAAAAAAAGTTTATCAGATGCATATGCAAATTTATTTTTGAATCGGAAATTTCTGAAACAGATTTATACCCTAGTACTCCAGCAACTCACCTCCAAGGTCCATCAACAGTGCCCAGCCTGCAGATGGCCTGCTTGACGCTATCGGTATCACCCTCGACACAGCGCTCCCCGACACCCAGCTGGCCAGCCTCGTTCAGTCTGAACAGCTGATTGTTCCCTGCACCGTGGCAGGTGGATGTGCCTGGAAGGAATAGTACATAAAAACAGGTAAAGAGGTATGTATTTGCTATTCCTATGTATCAAAGGACAGAGAAATTGCAATAAAAATCGCCCAAAAAATTAAAGTTGATTTTTTGTTTACAAAGGGACTATATTCTGACAGCTGGGGTGGCACGGCAGAAGATTGTTGGTAGATAAATTAAAATTATTGAAATTAAAACTGAAATTCAATGATTTTGTGATGTAAAAATATTGCAGTATGATACTCGTTTTTAAGTTGCTTGAATTTCTTTAATTAACAATCTGCTAAAGTTTTTTGTTCTCTTATAAAATTCCGTATTGTTGATTTTCACGTTTAAATTATAAGCAATCGATACACAGTTTACTTAGTCTTTCTGTTATGTATTAAAATAATATTTACTACTTATATCATGCTATGTGCTATGCTAAGATTATAATTGTATCAGCATATACAAATATGCAATAATAGCTTTTCAGCAACGGCCATCAGGGACTTTAATCACAAAATATTCTACATCCGTTAATAATATAAAATAGTAGATAAATAAATTATTATTTTAATACTTACCAATATAAGCGGGAGCGGCTTTACCCATTGTGTCCAAACACACTCCACTTGCTTTATTCTTCACCATGCCCCAGAGAACATTCTTCGGCAGTTTCGGGAACTTATCGTACACGTCATAAGCGACATTCTCCATGAACCAGCCGAAGTCCTTGCACTTCAATTTCTCCTTCAACGCGATCTGTTCGCTGATGTCACCCATGTCCAGGAAACGAGCCATGGGTTCCCTCGTATAGAAGTATTCTTTATGCTCCTCATCGAACCAGGTTTCGATCACCCTCTTATAGTTAATCGTGATTAGGGATCCCTTCCTGTTCTTCGCTAACGACCCGAAGGAGTAGGGCATGAAAGCCCTGTAAACGTGTCCCACTCTAGAACAGGGAACCCACTCGATACTGCCGCCACATTGCCAGATTTTAAAACTGAGCTCAAAGTTTTCTCCACCCCATACTAATAGTCCAGGATCATAGGCTCCGATTTCCAGGAAGTAACGTCTATTTATCGCGAAAAGACCACCAGCGTGCGTTGGACTTTTGTACGGTTCTGATTTGTGTTTGTGAAGATTGGCTTCCCTGTCTGGAACTTCGTTCTCTTTGTACAACATACCCCATTCAAAGATACCCCGATAGTTAGTACCGTGTTGATAAACTGGTCTATATTCGAAAGTCTTGTGATCGACGCCATCTATAACTGGCACTGTCATGATCCTGTAATCTCTGTATATTGGTGCCAGTAGAGGAGGTAGCCAGTTTACATTGACCTCACAATGGGCGTCCAAAAATACTATGACGTCACCAGTAGCCTCTTGGGCTCCTCTGGATCGAGTTCGAATTAAACCTTCTCTTTGACTGTTCCGAATCAAACGGACTTTACCGTTCCAACGCTTAATATAAGTGTCGAGATTTTGCTTCAGATTATCTTTGTCGGAATAGTCGTCGACCTGTGAATGAATTTGCTTTGTGAATATTTTAGTTCCAACAAATAAAATAAATCACCTTTATGGTGTTTTGCTATATAGTCTTTAAAATATATATTTGTTTAAGTTAAACAATACCCTGGTGAATTTTTTTATCAGATTGAAGAAGCCAACGGGCATACAATCCACCTGATGGTAAGAAGTTACTGCCGTCCATCTGTAAGGAACATCATATAGAATAGGGGTTCTATCTGAAGTCGATCACAGGTGCGTTGCTACTCCTGACGACTGAAATGGTCGCCTCATATACGAGTGTAAGTTAGCCGGCAACCACACCCTTCCAACTAAATGCAAGAACTGCTTCACGCTAGAAATAGGTGTGGCGGTTGCACTCTCCCGATCAAACCATTTCGTCCAACTTGTTCAAACTTGCGAACTAGCTACTTCTCTACTTACCAACACGACTTCATGAAGTACATTCGGCGGAGAGCGATCGATAACTGTATGTACCGTCCGCATCAGGACTGAGAAGCCCTCATTATGGAACACTATGATCACGGAAGTCTTCGGCAGATCTTCTGGATAGTGCCAATACTTGCATTCGTCTAGACGAGTGTCTGGGATGGACCTGTCGACAACATTAAATTTGGTTTTCTTTCTTGTGCTTAGTAAAGTCATAGTTGAGTTGAGAAAAGAAAAATTGTTCCAACGTGGGAACCATATCCATACATTATTATACAATAAAATTAAAACTTCCGCATGTGTGTAAATTGTACATTTGTAAAAGTTATATTTTGGGGAGACGAGAATAAATAATAATAATAGACATTTCCATAATTTTAAGAATGTAGTGTACAACCACACTGATAAATAATGTACAAAAATTCTATCAAAAATTACAAAATTTACATCAATGTATTGAAAACATATTAACAATCCATTTCTTGAGGAAATTTAGACTTTATTTTATTAAAATCCAGAGTAGATAGATCAAAATTGAAATAATTTGTTGCCAAGCAAAAACATTTTCTTATTACGTTAATATCTAGCGTTGTGTAAGCTATAAAAAGTTATTGCACATTAACTTGCCAGTTGAGCGGTCTCGTTGCAATGCTTGTGAACACAAATCATCGTCACATGTTACATAAAATAGAAGTGATATCGCACGGTGAGAATAAAAGGGACCCAATGCGAAATTTGCATTTTGTGGGAAATTCAATTGTACACCCATTTTGTGGAGTGTCTTAAAGCGTGCAGTTATTAAAGACAAGGGACATTTGTCCTTTTCTAGCACGAAAACGTCGGTTTATAAATCGCTAGACGATAGACAACGAAATTTTGAGATCGTCCCCTGTCGTTCTTGTTGTGCGATATCCTACATTGGTTCAGAAAATTAACTATAAAAAACCATACAAACTATGAGAATTGGTCGGAATTTGGTAACAGGATTGTAAGAAACCCATAACTGTGCTTGTATTGAATTATTTTAAGGACTTCGTACAAGGTTCATAACACGTTAATCATCACAATTATATTCAAATTATATCACGTTACGAGCCATGATAGCATCATATCATATCAACATTATAATGACCAGAGAATCAGCTATAGCATATCATGTTAACATTCACGTTAGTTAAAAGCCTCACTTGATCGCATTTGTGTGGTGTGATCGTTGTCGTATGATGTCATTTTGATGGGTTGAATAGAAATAATGAACAGTGGTCAACAATACAACACAATGTTTTACTATGGCTATGTCACCTTTTTGCTGTTTCATATTTAAACAGTACAAAATAGATTCAGTACAAAATGCAATTAAAAATCATTAGATTACAGTGTTACGAAATAATAACCTTCTGCAGGATTAAATTACTGTCCTACATTTTTGTACTTGTCCCTTTATTTTATAAAATTAAAGTAACAAATGAGCATATCCTCCTGATGATACTTACTATAGTGACCACTTGGTCACTGCCAATCATGGACATCTGCAATCAACTTATTATAGCATCAGGGTTCTACTTGAAGTTAATCACAGATGTGTTGCTTCTGAGTCGCCTCATATGAAATTGAACCAGCAACCACAAAACGTTGGCTTAAAGTAAAATAGTGTATGTACATAACACAGGTGGTAGAATCCATGCAGTTCGACATGAGGGGAGGTACCACCACCAAACTTATCTTAAGCGTGACACATTTGCTTGTGTTTTACAGGAAGGGTCCACCTTAGCTCTTAGGAGTAGCAAGCAACGCATCTGTGATCGACTTCAGATAGCACCCCTGTGTATGAAGTTGCTAACAGATGTCCATGGGCGGCATTAACCACTTATCATCAGGTGGACTGCAGGCTCGTTTGCTATTTCAATCAGATAAAAAAATAGACCTTACATAGTTTGGTTCACAAAATTACCTGTTCATAGCAATATCATCCGAAGCAGCTATATTCATTCCATATTCACTCTCAGAGTCAGCGATGTCGTTGGCGCGGTCTTGCGACATATGGTAAGGTTTGCCCTCTTCCCCTGGACCTTTTACCACCCTCTTTATTTTCGGTTCGAAGTTTCCTAACTCTAAAAATACGAAAAAGAAAGGATATGAGACAGGTGTACCTATATGTTAAAAATTTTTAAGGGTATATAGTTCAGATTGGCACAAAAATATGGAACAGAGTATGGTGGAGTATACTCTGGATTTATTCATTTACTTAGAAGACATGGAATTTTATATTTCTTTTACTAACCCAAGCAAATGTATTTTGAAATATATATACTTTATATTTATTATTTGTAATACTGACAAAATGTTTATATTTCATTTTTTATTATCTATATACCATTAACTCATTATTGTCCCAATGCTGGGCACAGGTCTTCTCTTTGATTAAGTGAATTTCAGGCCATAGCCATAGCACTGGTCAAGTGTGAAATTGGTAGACACACAACTTTGAGAACTTATTTTAAAGAACTCTCATATGTTTAGGTAGTACATCAGTGGTGCATGCCTGGGATTCAAATCTCAGATAGTCTAAGATTCCGCTGCAAAATTAGCGCTTTTGTCGGCTACATACTAAAAACTTAATTTTTGCGCATATTTGTCATCAGAATAATAAGTCTATTAAGGTTGCCAATAAAATGTGGCTGCTAGTATTTTTAATTGATTTTTCGGAAAAAAAATATTTGACTTGTTTTTAAAATAAAATATCGTTTGCTTCACAGCAATACATATAAAGACTGAAAAATCACGGCTGCCGTTGCGCCCTTAAAATTAGCTTTAATTTGATATGTTTTTTTTTTTCCACATGA
>DWLI01005165.1:0-10288 GCA_018249915.1 Cecropterus dorantes dorantes
ATACATTTCTTGATAGTTCGTGGTTGAATAGCTCCACTCCCCCTTTATTATGGCTGTCGTAAGAGGCGACTAACAGACAAAGTTCAGAAGATGGGCAGCAGCATGTTTCTATGTTACTTCAATACCAACTGAAGCCACCAACATGCTTGCCAAGTAAAGTGGGTAATATCCACGAAGGCAATTAAAAAAATATATAGGTATTTAATATTAGGAGAAGAAATATGGTTCGACCGATGAGGTACCACCGCCGCACCTATTTCTAGCTTAAAGCAGCTGTAAACTTTTGTAGGAAACGTCCATCTTACAACGTCCTTGGGAGAATCAACGCATCTGTGTTAGACATCATTAAGAAGTTGTTTACAAATATCGGTGATAATGACTTACAATCACGGCATGTTCGATTGCTACTTCGATCATATAAAAACATACCTCTTCCATTAAAAAAAAGGAAGACGTTTTTCAAAGGACGCCATGCCAAACTTAGTCCCTAATTTAAAATGTGTAGTAGACGACGCATATTTAACTAAGAGACGATCTCGCGCTCTGGGACATGAAAAGCGCCGTGTAATGTTTTTCAGATATTTCTTTTGTAGAGTGGTACTTCAAAACATTAATGGAATGCCTAGGGCGCAAATACTAGCACATATTTGCAAAGAATATCCTTCAAATGCACGCAAGAAAAAGGGTTTTATTTCGATTTTTGGTTAATAATGTGATTACTCTACATTTTAGGTAATTTTTCCATTTCTCTAAATCGATGAAACTTCAAAAACCGAATAAGTCGTAACATGTACAGATTACGGCTTCATCGACAAAGATTGTCAAATTGTTTACGTATATGCATAACGTAATTCAAGAAAAGACTTGTTATTTGAAAACTGATACTTTTCTTCCATTAAAGTGTAATAACACGTGATTTACATATTTTTTCTAAATGAATAACTTAGAACGGGTGAAAGAAATGTACTCCTATTGCTTCATTTATCCCTTATGTCGACTGAATTAAGACATATTGCTCGTCATTTGCGCCGTTTGTGCGCCTACTGTATCCAAGTGGCACTCATACGAACTTGCTTGTCATTGGAATAGTTTGCGAACTCATGTCTAACAGTTTCCGTTATTATAGTTTGTATTCAAGTACAGTGTAAACATCAAATCGTTACTGGCCCTACAAAAGGAAGCTAGAACCTTTCCTCGTGAATTTGTAATAAACGTTAATGGTATACATATAGTACAGACCTTTTTCGTTAAGGAATCTTAAATAACTGAAATAATTTAACTAAATTTCTTTGACAATATAATGAAAGTAAATATAACTGCAAGCTTTGCCAGCGCACTCTGTGCGATTTGATTGTAAGAAAGTACTTGGGTATTAATAATAGCTGAATGTAATATATTAACTTTTCCGTAAAGTTATATTAACCGAAATATAAAAAAAAATCCTGTTTGGCAATACCACAAGCAAAATATAGATGTATAGGTATATGTTCAAGGGAAAAAATATAAAACTCGAGGTTTTATGAGAGAAACAAAAGAGATTACCATTATCGTTCTCATTTTTACGAGACAATATGGCAGCGGAGCGGACGAAATGGTATCGTAAAGGTGTTTTAAAAAACTTAACTTGGGAGCTTACGTCGCCTCGTCCTACCAAATCGCTACTTTAGTTTTGTTGTAAGAAAAAATCACAGCCGAAAATCGGAAGCCAAATATAAAATGTGATATGCATTTTTAATTGTTATTCATATTGAATGACTTATTGCAACATTGAAAATAATACGTAGATCGGACATATCTTGCATCACGTTTCCAAAAAAAAGGACATGACAAAACCAAAAATAATAATACGCACATAAACTGTAAATTTAGACACTTTATTATTCAAGCCTATAATACCAGAAGGATATACCGATGGGTAAACTACCTATATCGTTGATTAATAAAAGAACAGTTAAGATAACGATAAAAATAAGCAACCCGAGTATTACCGGAAACTATCTTAAAAATATCCAACTAACTATGATGACACCCTTACTTAATCGGCCATAACGTACCCTACCGTATTTTTTGCTGCTAAAAGAGCAGCTGATAACTTTTCGACATTCCAACTCATACAATTTTAGAACAGACAAAAAATGTACAACACAGTAGAGTATTGAAATGATTCTTGGTGTAATCTACCGGTATATTTACATTAAATCGTTTTAAGGTACGTAATACTTAGAAATCAAAATCATAAAATTATAACAGTTCATATTCGTTTATACGAGTAATTAGTAAGTGTTAATCAAAAACTGTAGGTACCGTATTTCGTTCTTCAGTCATAACTTTCTATTCATTGTCATTACTATACTACCATAATTTCTTTATTTTATGCATTCTTTAAGTGCCAGAAAAAAGTTCGTACGCATCCTGTTTCGATGAAGCCTCAGGAAGCCCTGTGTGCGAGCGGAAACTATGGACATGTGAATACTCTCTTTCACAGGTAAACGTGGGACGTCTAGATTACATTACATACTAATACCAATTATTAATCTGTTCCTATTGTATTACATGTATTTTTAAGACTGTGTTTATGAACATTTTTCTTTGTATTATAGAAGTAGAAAACGAGTATGAAATCCACCTAATGGTTACTGCCGCCCATTGAAATTTGTAATCAAGACGTCTGAAATTCAACTTCAAACGCCTCAGATAGGTATGTCTTTCTTATATATCATAGACTTAAAATCAGAATAGGTAGGTTGAACCATAGAGTCGAACCACAAAGATATGTAGGTACATAATAAGTTTGATTGTCTATAAATTTTTTAAACTATGTTGCTTATGTATGACGTTGTTAGTTTTCAGTTGTTTACGAGTATAACATTTAGTGTATTGCTTCTATTCTAGAAGTCAATTTGTTTTATATACTCGTACTGTTAACCAAATAATAGGTACGTGCGTTCCATACACGACGATATCCTTCATTTTATATTCGTTTTCATAACCTCGCACACATTTTTCCACTTTCCTCACTTTTTCCTTTTGCAAGTTTACCGCTGTTTCGGAGATATAAGGTATACTTTGCTAATAACATAATTTAATTAGTTTTACATTTATATTCAAATCAGACGCAATACATTTTATTCTACAATAAATAAAAAATACATAACATCATACATAAAAAAAATCAATCAATAAAATATTTCCCAGCAAAAAAAATTGCAAAGGAGTTGCCATTGTAGCGTCAGTTTTGAAGGAGATGTCTTTTTGCACCTTTTTTGAGGAGCCTTATGTCTTAGTGCTCTGGGAATGGTCGAAGAGAAAGATCATCCATCTTATACGTTGTTCGGAGAAATTATTGTGCAAACATCAAGGTCCGTCGCAGGTCCAGTGAAAGGAATTTTTCGGCAAGTGATGAGCTAAGAGTGACGTAAGCGCCACAAACCATTCTCCGTCAAGTAAATAAACAGCTCAAAAAACGATTACCCGATGCGAGTATACTTTTGAGCTGCGATTCATTTAACTTTCGAACCAGAGCTTCATCGAGCGTAAGAGGGCCACACGCACCTAGCGGAAACTATGTTAATGTGAATATTTCTCAGCAGACGATACTCATAGTCTATGATCGTAAAGGTATAGGCATTCTTATAAGCTTAATATTTAAATTCATTTAAATGGAACTCGCTTGAAATGTGGGTGTGAATTTACGTGGAATACTTCCAAATATCGTCAATACCTTTAAAGATTGAAAAATCTTACAGGCTATGCCATAACTAGATTTAATACTGAATCATGATAGACTACGCTTCAAGTCTCCTCATTTTACGGGAAGCAACGTGTATGGATTACCAAACTAGAATCTTAACATTAATATTCAATGCTACTTCTCCCCAAGTTCCTGGATTTTAAAAACGACTTGCCGTGTGCCAATTCCAGAATATGAAAGTATTTTCAAAGTGTAATAATTTTACCTTCAAATAACTATTTGTAATATTGATTTATTCATGCTATCTCTCTCCGCCAGGTGGGTACACGTGGCTGTAACGAGCTCTCGAAGCGCAATGCACTTTTTGCAACTTTAAAGTTCCAAGCTCATTGAACAGTTGCCAAATGAACGGAAACAGATGAAACAAACTTGAAACTTGAACCCAACCACGACTTACGTCACTCAAAGTTATATTTAAACAAGTGAGGGTCAGATCGATGACGTCAAATTCTGTAAATAAAGTTTTGGCTTCACACACAGGGGTTCTTAACCTTTTTATCATACACTTTTGTCTTGATGATCAAAAACAACAAAATATTTGGGAGTATACAAATAAAAAAATACATTGATTATGAGGTCTAGTGTAATTCGTTTAAAATTTCGCGCACCATTCATAATGATTCTGTGGACCATTGGTACTGGAATCACTGTGCTTGCAGATTTAAATTGACAAGAGCTTTATGTATATCTACACATAACGCAGCTTAGAGTCGTTAGGATTAGAAGATGATTGTCATATTTAAAATGTAGGGGCAAATTTCGTATTAACGGAGATGAGGCAGTTATGAGTGGTCGTGTATAGGACGGTCTCATATAGTTTTAGAGCTGATAAGCTAACAAAGTACAATATGCATATTGTAATAAAAATATATGTTACTAAAATGTAGCGCTTAAGAATTAGGTTTAGGTGATAAAAACCTATACATACCTACAGCGAGATTTGCAATATTAAAAAAAGCATATAAAACATCCCTATGTTAAATCAATACCCTGTATCTTTGATGCAAGTCAATTCATGTTTAGGTATGTACCTTTTGTAGGTAAGTTACTTTTTCATCTACTTTACTATTTATGGCAATAACGTGTGGCAACTATTAGTACTTACTGCCGTTATTGGGTGCATACGAATTACGAACGAGGTATTCATCAGAGAATTCGTTGAAAACGAGCTGCAATTGGTATGCATTATTCATCGATAATTTGTATAATTAGTAGTAAGAATGTGATTCGTGGGCAGATAAAACCTGTTTGGCTGTACTTTTTTTGCTTTGTAAGCTACTTTATATTTTCTTTTATTTCTCAATATACTCGTAGAATTCTCTTTATAATTGTATTTGACAAACAGAAATAAATTGTCAATAAGACTTATTTTTCCTTGTATCAAACTTGGACTAGATTGCTCTATTATACTTACTAAAATCCTTGAGGACTAAAGTGGAACGTTGGACATGCTTATATAGCGTTCTACTTTAGTTCTCAGGGTTTATGAAGTATTTGTGACTACGACACTAAAGGAACGAAATTACGAATTCACAGGTGGTAGGACCAGTGTAGTTTGACTGGGGAGGTACCAGCACACGTATTTCTAGCGTGAAATAGTTCTTGCGTTACGATGTAAGGTTGTGGTTGCCGGCTCACTTATGTACGAGGCTACCATTTTATACCTATATGAAGTTCGTTACAGATGTCCATGGGCAGCAGTCACCGCCATTATCATCAGGACTGCATGCTACTTCAACCTTATAAAAAATACAGAGATTAAGTTCCTTCTAAAGCTATTTGAAACGTGATACTAAAAGGAGGATTATAGCAAAAGTTCGTGAGCGGATCTTATACATTTTGGAGAAGGACATATTAAGAGACCGCATGTATTGGGGCGGGAGGTGTGTTTACGACAGCAATGTATCGTTGCGAACAGCTGCGTAGATCTAATGCGGAATGCCGAGTGCTTAGTCGTGGGGCTATGTTATACGCGAAAAGCGACTCACAAATCTATTTGCTGGCTCCGACATAACCCGGTTGTGTCGCGCACATAAATTGGACAGTTTTCTAGATTTAAAAGCATTCGTGAGTGGAATGGATCAATGCAAGCGTGCAAATCTATTTGTCGATAGGTAAAACTGCCTGTTTTTGATCTACACGCGTCTGCATTTATTTTTTGATATCATTATAAAATTTAGGTCGTAATAAATTATATACGTATATAGAAATGTTAAATTATTAAAACAACAAAACTTTTAATGAACTCATTATAGGCACTTCGATTTTTTTACCTAAATTTAATTAAAGTTTTAAATATTGTGTTGCCTAACTGGATAATTAGCCCGGTGGGAATAACCGTCTCGTTAACTCTACAACCTGACTATAGCCGTTTATAATGTACGATTTAATAACAGCGCTAATAGCTAATTTAGCTACAGCCTGCTCTCCTTAGGCTGAGTACACACTTGGTTTACATAAATTTGTGAAATAGAATTGTTATTACATTTTCACCGGTGTTAAACCTGTAAATTTTGTTTGCATTTTGAAAATATTTACAGTAAATAATGGGAGTATTTCTTAAAGTTAAAAAGTCTAGTATACCAGGGGATTTTAATTCGAGATAATTCAAAATGCTTTTAAACATAAAACACACGAAAAATATTATCACAATTCAGATACAGTTTTATTACAAATAATTTAACACAAACAGATTTCAAATTACATAGAATTTTCTACATATTGAATACGCTCGCTACACATACCTACTCATAGTGTCTTCAAGCTTAGAATCGGATATTCTATTGACTTGATCAAACATCGGACAAATTGACGAGGACCGAGAACGAAGCGGAGAATCGACTCCAAGTAAAATATTCAGGAGCCCATTTGATCTTATTGACTAAATCAATTGGTCTGAATTTTACTTGTTCTGTGTAAAGACTGATGGGTAATATAAATAATTTCTTTTAATTCACATTAAATATGGCTAAGTAAATTAACACTTTATTTCATCTTAATTTTAATATTCTTCCCATATTTACTATTTAATAAAATGATAATTTATGTAAAATGTAGACCTTGTGCATAAAACCATATAGCGTATATTTAATACGTCTTTTCGTTACATTTAATTCAAATAATTTAGAATCAGTTTTTCAGCTTTCGATATAATAAATATTCCTATAATATGTGATAAATTTTTAATTTTCTACGACGAAATAGATGTTAATTTTAGTTGATGAAACAGGCCGCACGGCTAATTTTGTCGTAGGAACCTCTTAATGGGATCCCTTCACGAAATTTGCCTCGCAGGTACACTTCGAGTTTATATCGCATACTGATATAAAAAATATCGCCAGGTGGCAGAACCAGTGTAGTGCGATCGGGAAGGTTGCATTTCGGTGGAAGGGTGTGGTTGCCGGCTTACTCATTTGTATATATGAGGCAACCATCTTAGTTTTTGACTTTGATAGTCGTCCTTACAATCAGGACTGCATGTTCGTTTGCTACTTCAACCAAAGAAAAAGGACTTTTTAGACTTTAATAAAATATACATAAAATAATGCGCACCTACGTATGTAGGTCAGAATTCTAGATCGTATCATCCTGAAACGAAACTTATCGACCGGGTTGTTAATTCGAGCCGCAAAAATCAGGCCGGCTTCACCATTCGGGCAACTGTTGCAATACAAAATAAAAAAGGACTAAGCCGTATAATAATAGGATTATTTAAAGATAGGTTTTGATTTCAGTAGCTTCGATAGATTCTACTATTTTTTTTATTAATACTTGTAAGTTATTACGGTTACTATAAAAATTAAAAAAAAATATTATGTACATAACATGGCATTTTCATGGATGCATGTTATGCGTAAAATGCTGTAGTTGAATAACCTTTTTCAAAAATAATAGAACAGGAATTTCTACTGAAGTCACGCATACACGCATCACTACCCCTAAGGTTAAAGGTAGAACGCCTCGCATAAAAACACAAAATCTCTCGGAAAAGGGATTTCACCTTTTATAGGTATATTAAGCAATCTTACTTTTAAGTTTAAAAGCTTAAATGATATTGTTTAAATCTCTACCTGGGATTGAGATTCTAAGAGCCCTGAATTGTAGGTCCTGATTATTCGCTACCCGTGCAATACCTCAACAGCGTTGCACGGTGCCCGACCTTATCGTCGGTCGCCCGCGGCACTTCGGGGGATTCTAATGAAATTTCCGCGCACGTAATCTGCCGGGATGGCGTGTGTTGTGCAATTCATCCTTATGATAACTGTCACACAAATTGAATTTGAGAAGAATATTCGTGAGATAGGGAATTATTTCTTAGAATACTTTATAGAATACCTTACCAAACAGGAAGTCCATATTTACATTATATTATGGGATATTTTTATAGTAAATACCTTTATAATGTATTAAAGAGATGTGCTCATAGTAATTATTTCAGTTTCATGAATCTTCGGACAAATATTGAAATTACTTTACAAAGTAATAACATACTCATTCCTTTCATAACCTTAATACATAATCCTTCGTACGTAGAAAAAATATAGAAACTCACATTTGTGAAACTAAGTTTTAAAGATTTTATTTTTAGTTCAAGTCAAATTTTCAATCCAAGATGCAGGAATAGTATAAATAAATACACTGCAGTATGTACAGATCAATTCAGTGCCAACAGCTAAGAATCTGCGATGAAAATTCCACATTTTCCACGTCGCTCTAATTTAGCGCCACTTCAGCTTAATTCAGGATGTGGAGGGGTGTGATAAAGTTTCAGAACAATTGTAATCGTTAGTGCTGCCATTAGTCCCCGTTTCCAAACGTAGGTAGAATATATTTATATTGCAGAGATAAGTCTTAGGTAGTGTTAATACATTTAGTGTTAAGCATTTGTGTATATCGTTCCTACGGAGTATATACTTAATTCACTTTGATTAAATTAATTCATACGGTTGTAGAAATAAACTTATCAAGCAATCAAGGATATAAAACACAATCTTTTAAGTGTGCGGTAAATACTTGTAACTTGATCTTATCTTATGATTAAAGTTTTGGAAAGTTTATAATAATAATGTTGGTAGATAATATTTTAATTTTCAAGAAAGTTCCGTACTATAAATAATTTTGGTAAAAATATTAAATTGTCATATTATTTGCTATTCGACTTACATAGCGTCGTACTATAGGTTTTTGTTCCACGAGTCTTTATTCATTTATTCTCTATCATTTATTAATGTCTCTTACAGCGTAGTACATATAGTAAGGTACGTTATAATCTGTCGTCAGCTAATTCAATTCCCGAAAATCACCACTCGGTACTCCACACCTGGTCCAACACAAATTTTGTAAACATGAATTTCCTAAAATTCCTGTAATTTGCAGCTCCGCTGGGAGATATATCGGACAACTCGGGGGACATACGATAAAGTTTCGTTACAACTGCGCCATTAGTCGTTGGCACGAGATCTGGCTGGAATACCGTAAAATCCAACATTTTTGAATTTCGGCGATATTGTCTTTAACCCATATTGATTTACTACTGGGCACTGGTTTCTTATCAAAATAAAAGGTTAGCCCATAGTCGACTGTACAGATTAAGTGAGACACTTTTGTACAACTCGCCGGCCAATATTTCCTTCAAACTCTGATGTGTGATAATTTTTTTTGCGCGTTCTCCGAAAATTAAGAGGTCTAGAATATATCCTTACAAGGTAATCACTGTAAATATTAGCGCTGCAAAAAACTTGTGCACGCGCTTCGCGCGTCTTGATCTAGGTGGAGTCCGGGTTCTATCCCCGGCCAGACATAAGTCTAAAATCTGAACTTAGATTTCTGTTCTGGGTCTGGCACCCACGACACAAGCGAAAATCTTGTTGTTTGTTTTTGAGTGTAGAAAACGTTAATGTAAATGTTGACCTACTATAAAACCCCCACATTTTTTAAAATATTGAAGCAGCAACCGAGTATGCAGGCTATATGGTAAGTGGCTCCTGACGCCCATGGACATGTGTAATCAACCCTAGATCAGTTCAGAGTCTTACCTGAGGTTGGTCACAGATGATTTGCTATGCTCTTCAGACCAAAACACAGCAGGGCTTAACACTGATGTTATTAAGCAGGAATACGACTAGATATAGCGGAGGTGATTTCAGAGTCTAAATACAAAAGGGTTCGAATACCTTCAATATAGGTATACATATTATCACACCTGTGTATTAAAGACGAAGGAAACAGAAAGAGTTATATATAGTAATAAAATTCTCAAAGGTTTGTAAATTCTTTCATTCTGCACTTCACGTAAACCCATCTCATACTGAGAAGAGACCCTTGACTTGGGGTAAAAATGAAAGAATAGTGGATAATGAAAATCATGTATTCTTAGAACTATTGATGTCAGTAGTGACTGCACTGTACTGTATCAGTAGTACTGTACAGTAGTAATCATGTTTTAAATAAAAAGGATTTCAATAAAATAATGTGTATAAAAAGAAAATGATATATTTTTTCATAGTTCGCTATCAAAATAACGATTAAAAGTGTATT
>DWLI01005166.1:0-10288 GCA_018249915.1 Cecropterus dorantes dorantes
GTAAACACATTGGGTTTAGTATTATTGTAATTTGTAAAAATTTAATTGTAAAAAACACTCATATACTCTTGTTAACGATTACCATTCTGTATATAAACTGATAAAAGCCGGAAATGCCTGTATCTGCGTATGTCAAGGAAAACCTTCCCTCCCCCGCCCCTGTAACTTTATTACTTGAAATATTTTTTTATTACACCGACTATAGTAATATTTTAAAAAGGTATCTATCTGTTAAGTCTTGTACACAAACGGAGAGATAGCAGAATCCTAAGCAGTGTCGAAATGATTCGATTTGTGCTTCATTACTACAACACTACAGGTACAGGCCACCACAATTGAACCAACACAGACGCTAATTACGGAGGAAACTCACAAAACTATTTTCCAACAAACAACAATATTACCTCATCGTACTTGGAGCTCCGGGAGCGACTATTAGCCGACTCGATGTTTATCTTGCGCAGCGATATTCGATTTGTACAACTTATTAGGAGTTCGCAAGACAATCGACGAGCGGATCAGGTAATACCAAACTGAATAATATGATATTGAAGTGCTCGCTAAGGGACAAAGTTCACGGCACCAAGTTTTGTCAATGATATTAAATGGCTAAGGGACCGCGGCAACTAGTGCTAGGTTTTACGCCACTTTTACCCCTATGTTCCAGATGTTAGAGGTGAGAATATCCTGCGAGTGTTACACGCGATTGATTTCCAGCAGGGTTTTCTAATAAAATTGTTATTGTTTTTGTTCAAGAGGCTCTTCTCGTATGTGTGGTTGGACGACTGGGATCGTTTTTATATCGAATCCACTATTATTTTTGCGATGTTGACAACCTTTCTTTGGACAAAAGTTTTATACGGAGTTTATTTATTTTATGTATTGCGGATGGGGATCGTTACTGTATGGTTTCATAACTTGGCCTAAAATCTATCAACTAAAATTAAAACGTACAACTCTTTATGTTGTGGATACCATAGTTTCACAAAAGACAATTATACGATACGTAAACCCAGAGCAAATGACTATATTCATAAATTAAATGTCTTTCTGACCGGGATCAAATCCGGGACACATTATGTGTAGGACATAGAGCGCTAACTATAATGGCATCTGTAGCATGTGAATTGTGAGTAAATCAAAAATAAAATGTATTTTCAAACTACTTTCAATTTTACAACCTTTAAAGTAATCGATTTCCGTTTATCCATTTAAAAGGAGGCTCATAAATATATTCATCCTCCACTGATAGAACTTGAAAGGGTGTCAACTCAAAACCATAGAGGACATTCAGATTTCAATACAAAACCATGGCACTGGCTGTATTCGGTGCAGCTAACTGCAACATGGAGAGAAGTTTAGGCGAGTCAAGCGATCAAATTATAAAGTTTCACATTCAGAAACGATAACTTCCTTTATAACACTACTAGAATGTACTAAACTAAGCTAGGACGACTCTCTAGGGAGCGTTCGGGCGGCACACCCGGCGCAAATGTACATTAGAATTCATCTGTGTTACTGAACTTAGTTTGCTGAATTAGACATTTTATTGCCGACAATACGGTAATGAAGCTTTTTGATATTATTATTGAAGTTATCCTTCTTTATCGTATATTGTTACACGTGGAACGTTTTTCAATTCTGTCAACATTTAAAATAGAATATGATGCTAGAAGTCACATCTCTTAATAACTAACACTAAACCACACATCAGAATAGTTATTATGACTACGGACCTAAAACTTGTTGATATAATACATTTAGTTCCTCATTCACTTGACGGTTTAGAAATATAATATAAGAACGTTAATGATGATGAATTTTATTTACTCGGGACCTGAGACCCGAGACATCATACAGGCTTGTTCTTTACTGTCCATCAGTAATTTAACGTAGTTACATAAACTATACAGTCGTGATGATTTAAATTGTAGCGCCGTATCGAATCACGGTCCTATGATGAAACGCCAACCCAATGTAGAAAATATTTAGTCCACAGATTAAAACAAAAGGCAGAACGTATTGAAATTTAGTTGTGTATCAAATCATTAAAAAAATATTATTAGTATCCATTGAAGGCAATACAATAAACAAAACTAAACTCATAAGAAGCCGCTATTTATTTACAAGTCTAGGAATGACACAAAAACCTCTTCTATGTAATATAATGTATTTATGTGTATATTAAATGTATTTTTTTGTATATAACAACAAATATTACTCACAACATATTATCTTGACCGTTTGTGAAGCGGCTCATTTTAAAACAGAAGATTTTTTTCTCGTAAGAATAAAATGCTTATTTACGATGGGCGATTTGTTACCGAAATTGCCACGAATTCTTCAAAACAAATCTGTTTTCCGGTGTTCTCATTAAGTTTCCTCTTGAACACGGCCGTATAACGAAAATATAGCAAAGCTTATACCAGATTTAGGTTATGAGTTCCGTACAATAAGGAATTACATGAAACATCCATCCATTTCATATTTAACAAACAATTATAATCTATAGTAATATTATAAAAAAGTTGAGTTTGTTTAATTGAACGGGCTAATCTCAGGAACTACTGGTTCGAATTGAATCATTATTTTTGTGTCGAATAGTAAATTAGTCAAGGCAGGCTATAGGCTATATAACTTTACGCTATATTTGTTTGTTTGTTAATTTTTCTTTGTAGTAGCGGCTGAAACCGCGGGGTACACCTAGTAGGTTATAAGACAAAATACAATAATATATTTGTTTATAGCACTGAAGTAGCAAACGAGCGTCTAATCCACCTGATGGTAAGTAACCACCGCCGCTCACGAATACCTGCAATATAGTTCCTCAGATAAGATATAAGAAGACCATCCGAGGTCGGTCGCAATGAAAGAGCACGTCACCCCGCATGCAACCTCTAAGGACACAGTCGGAACGCCTCAGATAAGCATATCTACCTTACTACACTTGGTAGAAAAACAGTATCCGTTCTTGGTCGTGATCAATTCATAATATTTTTAATGATTACTTGAATAAAAAATGTACTGCAATTGGCGAATCGCATGGAGTATCCGTTTTTTTTTTATTTTTTATTTTGAGTGTCAGAGAGTTTCGGAGAGTTTCAGGTTCGAACCAATAAAAGCAAATTTACAATTAATGCTTGCATGAGTATGCGAGCCACCTAATGGTACCATCAAGTGACCATCATACTCACGTTCCGCGTCAATTTCAAATATTTTTTTAATGCAACTGAATAATTGTATTGTACATCTTTTTCCACATATTCTATACTAATATTATAAAGAGGAAAGATTTGATTGTTTGTTTGTTTGAAATTTCAAAAATTATTTTACCATTAGCATCCTAAATTATCCCTGAGGAAAATAGGCTATATTTAACGACAAAAAATAGGAATCTGCGTAAAAACTATTTAAAGATGGCGACTATTTTTATGTCCCGTAGCGAAGCACGAGTGCTTTAGCTGTTATAAAAAGGTATATATTTTATCCAGTAGTAACTTGGGAACAACTAAGCAATAGTCCCATACAGGTACTATCAGGTAAACCGAATTACCATTTACATATGAAAAAAGATCTAGCCGCTATAACTATATGAGCCGGGTATGACCATTTATCCGGTTCAGATCATAAGTAACTATAGTAAGGGATTAACAAAGGGGTGTCCATTTTACGAGACCCTAACCCCACGCCACTCCGTACAGATACAGAATGATTTAGATGCTCTCTTTCTTTTTACTTTTTATCTTTCCGGGACATTTGCGTTCCCGGATGGCGGCAACTTATTGTGTCGAAGTTTGACGCGATGATTTCAATTCTGTCCAACATTTCGCGTTTAACGAAAGAACCAATGGGATATAACAGTATTTATTTGTCAACGGTGTTTTCAAAGTCTACTGATACGCTAGACGTTACAACTTTATAAGAGCTGAACTTTGTAAGGCTACCCATAAGAGTTCGACTCTACTTACAGCATCGTCGAAGCTATTTCTGCCAATGAAAAATAGTGTGAAGCGCTGATATAGTCCATTGTAAGACGTATATTTATGGGAAGTATTACAACTTAGTCCACACATAGGATGAAGTCTTTACTGAGGCCAGCTACAGTATTGGACAGCTATAGTATAGCAGTATTATAGCTGTCTAGTATAGCAGTACTATAGCTGTCTAGTAGCAGTATAAGGCTATCATATTTGGGTTACATGTCCAAAGGCGATAGTAATTTTCTACTGCTAATTCCTTTAGAGAAACCTATAAAAATTAAATTGCAAAATACTCATCGTTATTCAGGTAGTGTTTTCGTCTTAGAATTCCTTTCTTTCTGAGGACTGTAGTAACCACTGAATCACTTGGACTTCTTGATTACTTTACGTCCATTTCCGTATTTATGCAGTTATTACGCTACGTACAATTACACAGCTTCGTCTGAATCACTTTTTCTCAGGAAAATTAGATTCGGATGTAGCTCTTATCTAAATTCCTCCTATTACAAACTAAGTATCTTATACAAAGGTAATTAAGAAGGAGATGTTCAAGTTTTGTAATTGCAAGCGCGATGCAAACTGATTTTATTTTAGTCTGCGAACCCCATAATGTATGAATTTAAAAATGTTTTGCAAATGTCCACAGGCGACGGTGACTACTTTCCATTAGGTAGCCCATATGGGTTAAGTTTAAATAATAAAAAAAGATGTTTTTTGTAAGTAAGTGCATGATAGCAGGCACCTCTTTTTACCCGCGACGGAACGGAGACGATACTTGTATATGCGTTTGGGATGAGATGATGTTTGTGCAAACCAATGTTCCCATTTATCTCCAAAACTACTAGTCCAATTTGATGCAGTTTTCAGTAACGTGTTCTAGTTTGATTAGTGCATGTTCCTGTATATGTTTTACGATAAATACTCACCAGGGGGCGCTGCAGTAAACATTTGATTGTGCAAAACCAAAACTACTAGTTCGATTTGGATGCGATTTCCATTGATGGCTTCGGGATCTTTCAATTACATATTAACCATCGTGGGTTTTTGATAATTTCATATTTATTTTTTATAATACTTATTGCTTGCCATCAAGAAGTTAAACGTAATAAAAGCCAACTTAATCCAAAAAGGTTAACAGAGACATCACAATAAACGAAACAAATGTTTATTCTAATAGTTTAATACAAAAACGAAACAAGTACGTACATATTCACAACACATTCAATGCCTTAATAAGATGAGATAGCATTTCACAGGATTTTGCTACTTTGCGAAGACTGCTACACTTTCAAAGCTAATGTCTATAACATATTATATGTATTTATAAATATAAAGAGTCTTCAAAGATATTGAAATTTAATAAAAGAAGCTTCAAAATATATCTAGATAATGATAAAAGATCTGAGACGTATGGGAGAAGAAAATGCAATAATGTATCATGTGCGTCTTTATAAAAACTTTCTTTTGAACACAGAGCGCTTTTATTAACTTAGTTTCGCGAAGATTTCACTCATATTTCCACGCGCCTCAAACCGAATTTTTCTTGAGCTAAAAGTTAAATAATAGACTATTGTTATATTTTTAAGAGAGCTTCATTTTATATGACCTTTAAGGTACTTTGATAAGACTAAAGGACATGTCCTCAAACCAATCTTAGGTGGTCATTGCAGTCTATGAAGATTACACACTAATGTTGTGTTCGTACCACATTTGACTATCTGTTGAAAGAAGACTGCTTAATTACCGCCTGAGACTATATGACATTTGAGGTACTTTAAAAAGTCGAAGTGATTTATACTCCAACTAATCTAAGGTAGTCATTGTAGCTATAAACATTATACACTAATCTTGTGTTTGAAGCTATCTATATTTTGAAACAGGGCTGCCCAATTACCACCCGCGACACAATATGGTACCTTTGCATGGCCCGCCGTATGCTAATTAACTCGCTACAAAATCTTTATAACTGGCATGCGTATAGCTCGCACGATAGGAAACCAAATGTATGAAACAATGTCACGTCTACATAAACATTTTAGATCCGCATGTGAACATAAATATGGCCGATAGGAAGAACCTTATCTTTTAAAGGCGTTCCGGTCAACCTTTTCAAATATAAACTAACAATAACACCTAACCGATATAAGTATGTTAAATTAATTTCTGTTCTAATAGAATAAGTTAGCGTCAAAGAATGAATAGTGAAGCTAAACTCTACATAAATCAAGGGCTTTCCCATCTTCAAGTTGCGTCAAGTTAATATCTGATACTTATAGTGACATGATATGATATAAGTTTCGCCTCTTATCCTTGCATTATCTCATTATAAAATCATGAATCTTCTTAATATGGAGGAAAGTTGGAGTCATTAGCGATACGGGTGGAATTTAACGAGAGCGGAACGGCACGCGTGCCGGCACATGCGATGCTCGGCTTTGTCGCGACTAAGTTTGCAAGTTTTGGATATTTGTTACTAAAGCAAGAACTTATTCAATTAATATCTATTGGAGTCGTTTGATAATTCACATAGTACAAATGGTTCTTCACTTTTTATATAAGATTGAAGAAGCAAACGAGCATACAGTCCGCCTTATGGTAATTGGGCTATTAGACATCTGTACAGAACAAAGGTGCTATCTGAACTTTATATTACAATATTTTCACTAACATTGTATTTGTATGTATAAATGACAAGGATTCCGGCCGTATTCGATTTCCTAGAAAATTTCCCAGGCAAATAGGGTACCTCTCGAGGCCTGAACATCCCTGCATAACCGCCTCTATGTCGACGAAAATGAGCCTGCAACCACACTTTTCCACCAAAAACAAAAATAATCAAAAGAACTGATTCACGCTATAAAATAGGTGTGGCAGTGGTGTCCGTCCGCAATCAAACGATACTAGCTATATCACCTGGGAAATATAATACAAATATGATATTAAAATACTATACAAAATTATACCCAAGAAGTGACTGTTAGTCTGTACGACAAGATTAAACACTTTAAATTGAAAGCCAATAAAAGTTGTAACCTACCTATTCACGATCGGATAAAATTAAGATACAAGGTAAACTTATAATTAACAGAAACCTAGCCGCTCTCAATTATGGTCTTAATTTCGTCAATTAGACTTAAACTTTAAGTTTTAAACACTTCCGTCTCGTATTTACGCTCGCTTAAAAGCGATACCAATAAGTATCGATAAAGATGAATCGAAAACTTAAATTATAAAACTTTTGTATATAATTACAGCTATCCTTAAAACTTCCCTTGGAACGCGTAACTTCTTAATAGGACTAGGAAAGTTTGTACTGTTGGCGATACACACGGAATTTAATACGACACGACACCGGAATTTTATACGTGCCAGAACACGTGATGCGCGGATTTGTTGCAAAGTTTATAAGAAGCCAATGTTCGTTCGAATGAAGCACATTATCGTTGTGAGGCGTAAAGTTACAGAGTACTGAGTATGTGTGTGCAAGATTTTTACATACACTTTTACATGAAAAAATTCTGACCACTATTGTATGATTTCCATGAATATTTTGTTAATTTTCGTAGATAAGTAAGAGTTTGGAATCTGGGAAACTGGTAATCTACTCGCATACTAGTTACTAGTAGCTGAAGCATCTCTTGCATTTATGTGTTGATGCCGATTGCCTTACATATGAGATGACCTTCGTATTCCTCAGAAATGGCAATGCATCTTGGATATTCGTCAGATAGAATACTTGTTCTATATAGAGTTCATTACAGGAAATCACTTGGCCTCAGATGGACGGCAAGTACGTTAACTACTTTAATGTTAAAAAAATGGAATTTGTTTGCAAGCAACCAATCTCTGTCCCATGGATTTTCAATATAATGGAAAGGTCTTAAGTTCTACGAAAACAATGAAATTGATTGAAACTTGACAGGCATAATTGAATATTATTACTATCGTATCAAATTTTCTACATAACATAAGATAATATTTGTTCAATAAGTCACTTTTGTTAATAATAAATTGACATACATTGTAACAAACTTAATACTTATAATACTTTTGCAAGTGCCACTTTTCAAACTCGCGATGTACCTAGTCAACTTAGTGGAGAAGCCGAATTGACGAGCGCGCGAGGAACGTGGAGGACCCGCGGTGTAGGTATCATAAAGATATGAGCGCACGTGCATCGTAAAGTGACGTCGGAAAGAATTCAATTTTGGTCGCGGACGAGCTTATAAACTGGAAACCGCAATTGCAGAAGTATATTTAGAGAAGCAGACACTTTCCGCGCTTCTGTTATTACAAGATCAACGCTATTTACGTAACTTTCGGCTGGCCTCTCGCAAACACTGCAACACTCATCATTTCCTTTTTTTATGCTTTATACACTCATAACCGCATACTTGAATTTTCTCCTATGTCGTAGTTACCGTGGATACAAGAATGAATAAATATACTACAAACAGAATACAAACAGAACAAGAACAAAAATCTAAATTTAGATATCTCCGGGGATTGAACCCGGAATCCAGTGCGTGTCAGACCAGTACGGTAATAGTATCTCGGGTCGTCAAATTTTTATCGAAGAACACTGAGAACACAACAATTTACAATGTTCAACGTTTTTGGTCTCTATACTGTGGCTTTTAAAAGTTATGTTAAAATGTTGCTTGCGATAAAAATATGTTAAAATGTTTCGTTTTATAAAACCGACCAATGAACATTTTTTTTATTACAGTAAAGTAGCAAACGAGCATACAGTATATCTGATAGTAAGTGGCTAGTACCGCCCATGAACATCTGTAAGCAACTTCATATAGAACAGGGGTTCTGTATGAAGTCACTTCCGAGGATTAAGATGCTAACCGCACCCTTCCATCGAAACGCAATAACTGCTTTGCGCTAGAATTAGATGAGGCGGTGGTACTTCCCCGGTCGAACTACATTGGTTCTACCACCTGGTCAATAAATCAACCCATATTATATACATTACAATCCATGTGACACATGTACATATGTTTGCATTTGATCCGAAATAAAAATAAAATAAAACAAAATATATCTTAAGTAAACTATATTTAACTAAACATATATTTTTTCTGTTTGTATCAATTGTATTACTGCCAGTTCACAAGACAAAATTCAAAAATTGAGCAATATAAAATTTCGGGTGTGTAGATTTGTTATTATACATTTCTTTAAGCGAAAGTAACAGTAACAGTTAGTTTTCAGTTCCACTTTACATAGGAACATAAGTGTTAATGAAATCAAGGAATATTTAATTGCGAGAGCTCAATAGTTAAAGCGTTAGGAGGCAAAGGTTAAACCAACGTTTGAACTGGGTTGAACTAACTTGTTATTAAACCAGCGATATTTGTGGAAACTTTCCCAGTCGCCCGCACAGTACGTTCGATAAGTTTTAGTTACATATTATTTTATGGCATGCTTAATATTCGAGTTTTTATTCCACATTTCAATGTAATCTAGTTCAATAAAAGATTTATTAACATACAGCGCTATCACTAGGAGTAAACTAGAACGTCGTTTGTGACTGTGTTATCGTTGAAGAGTTTTAAAGTCAACACAAGTCAAGTTTATGAAGATAAGGTTAAAAAAACTTGGAGGAAATCCCTTTTATAAACCACAAGCGCATACGGGGCCTTTTACAAAACTGCCACTCTCCACCAAGCTGACTGGAGCCCAACGCGTATTGGTGGAACACTTAATAAAAACCTTACGACAACGATATGTTAAACTTTAAATTGGAACACATGAGCTTAATCCCTATTATAGTCAAGGGTGGAAGCGGCGAAAAGGACAGTTCTACCACCTTAATCCCGGCATAACTGTACAAAACCATTTAGGTCTGGCATCGCTCGCTCTAGTACAATCGAAACTAATTCGAGATGCATTAATTAAACCGCAAAACGATTTCCACCGACAATTTGCGATTTTCCGTAACGAGCCTAATCTATTAATTAGTTCAAATTACGCTTAAATGGAAATTGCACTTGCATGCGGGCAGCTGTACTGAGCGCAGTGTCATTTGTGATTGTGCAGCCAATGGCAAATGTGGGGATTAAGCCATCCTATGTTTTTTTTATCTGATTACAGGAGGCTTCCTAAAATCTTTCTCAGTGGTCACCTATGTTGTAAGTGCCTCTAGGTTCACCGGTTTACAGCTTGCGAGCACTGGCACCTGCAAGGGCACAAGGATTTATGCAATCAATAACTTACAGTATGAAAATTTGGAATGCACCATACACGTATATGTGGACCAGGTAAAAACGTACAATTCTTCAATATTTTAACCAACT
>DWLI01005167.1:0-10288 GCA_018249915.1 Cecropterus dorantes dorantes
AAACGCAAGAACTGCTTCACGATAGAAATAGGTGTGGCGGTGGTACTTCCCCGGTCGAACTACACTGGTTCTACCACTTCTAGAATGTATTTCACCTTATTGTATGTTATATATTCAATCCAAGTCGCGAAATGACAAAAAATGGCAAATTACTTGTAATATTCTATTTATTCCAAAATTTTAGTTTAATTTAGTTCGTATAAACTGAAAAAATGGAAATGGTATTTTTTTATATATTTTTTCATTCCCACAATATCTTTTCGTCCTTACTTTAACTCCATAGGTTACCTGTCTAAGAAATAAAACAATGTCTTATTTTTTACAATTTGTGTCTGTGTGTTTGTGTGTATCCGAAATGCCATATAATCAATAGTAGTGAATCTAATTTAATTGATTTAATAAATTTATAGTCCACATCATAACATAGTTTTTCTTCATTAAAATCCATCAAGTCTCTCAAAGAATACATAACAATATTAAAAAAGTAACATAATTTTAATGTACGGGTTTACCAGCGAATAAAATATTTGCGTTCAACAATTTTAACAATTTTTTTCTTTTTCAAAGAAGAATGATAGCAACTGACATTATCGCCGACCGCGGTGTCTGACCGGAGAAGATTACACTGAAGACACAGACATCTATCATATATATATAATATCTATTATTAAAATTTTGTCTGTCTGTTTCTTTGTACTATATATTTACCATGCCTATTATTTTGACATAAACACAGGCAGTTCAATTTTATTTGTTTGCATAGATTTTTTTAACGTAGTACAAACCGCGGATCAATGCTAGTCATACATATATCTTGTTCGTCTTCGCTTGTCGGGTCAAGATCTGATGTTATGAGCGTGACATAAATTGCTAGGATAATGGGCTTAAACATTGATAATAATTATTATATGTAATCTTTATTGCTATGCTAAATATACTGCCAGTGATCCATTTTATAATCACACGTTTTACGCGAGCGATTAAAAATAATTATTCAGGTCGATTATTTCGCATTATAATTATTTTTATCATATTTATTAGGTACTAGCTTTTACCAGCGGCTTCGCTCGCGTTAACTTAAACGGTAAATTTGCGCTTTACTTCAAAAATTAAAATAGTTTTAGTATCGCTTATAAGTAACAGAACAAAATAACATGAAAGATACAAAAATTCAAAACAGCTGAAGCTATAGTCAATAAGATATTTATTTTAAGTTGCTAGATTTTCTTTTTTATACATATATTAATCAAACGCTCGAAAACGATTACTCTCCTTCTGACGAAGTCGGGTAAAAAGGTTGTTTTTGACTTTAAATTATAATAACTTTTGATAGATAAGATGTACTTTAATGAAAAAGACTAAATGTTATATTAAGATCTAGACTATACCTAAACATTTTCAATGCTTTAAATGAAATTCAGTAGTTGGTTTGATGTGTTTTCAAATTAAACAAGCAGACAGACAACAAATATATACATTTCTACAATTACTTATTTAGATATTATTAATATTAGATATCCAAACTATATTTTTTGCAAATACTTGAGATGTACACACACGCGTACCTTTCATTTTTATATATATTTTATATATACAGAGATTTCTAATTTTATTATATATATTTTTAAGTATGGATTTTCCACAGTCATGACAAATGTATAATCCGAATGAGGTGACAAGGTTGAATAATTAATGTCTTAACAAATAAACACCAATTTATGTATTTGTTTGTGCTATTTAGCGTCACTCTAATATTTATTGTTCAGGTACTGTTACTTCATCTTTGCCTTTTGTTTGCTGACAATAGATGAGTAAGCACGACTGTACTGTTAGATATTTTTATTGCATATTAAATAAGCATGCAGTCCACACGATAAGAAATGGTCACTTCATCTTTGAACTAGTGATGTGCCGGATATCCGTATCCGTATCCGCGGATATCCGCAGCATAAGAAAGATCCGTATCGTTTTTAGGCGGATCTGAAACGGATCTTTTATACTTATTATTAAATCCATATTACTTATAAATTCATCATATGTACAAAAATGTACATTGGCGATTAGGTAGCAATAAATTAGTATTAAATTCCATATTGTTTATTAATGTCATATATTAAGTCCATATTGCAAAAATAAAATATTTTGAATATTGTATGTTAGTACATATAATTAAAGTGTATGTTGCAAAGATAGGGAAAACGAATACGATACTTGTTTTAGGGAAACGTTATAAACTCGTACTAAGGGCATAGGCAGAAACATGTTAGTAAAGAAACTGTCGCTTCGAGGACACGCGCATAAAGTGAATTTGTAACAAAGTTGAGATCCGTAGCCGTATCTGTATCCGCGGATCTAGACACCAATGATCCGTATTCGTATCCGTATCCGCGTATCCGTATCCGTATTAAACCGTAAGTCATAAATGTTCACTTGTTTCTGCTGCTTTTTTTAAATTTAGCTTTATACACATATTTTTATGTCATTTTTTTTCTTATCATTTTTTTTTAACTCATAGAAAATTATTTTCGATTTTTTAGTTCAGCTAGTTACAAAACCGTTTATGTTGTATTTTTTTATTTATTTAATAATAAATAATTATATAATTTGTACATAGTTTGCGTTGATATGAACAAATAACTAAATTAAATGTCTCCTAAAACTACACAAAAGCATCGTCTTTTGGAAGTGCGTCACGGAAAATTACATCATTAAATCAGTAAAGGGAGTCGCCGTAAAAATAAGATTGGGAACCTCTGAAATAAACTGAGTAAGTAAGTTTATACTAACTGATGTACATTTCGATGTCAGTCTTCACAAACGCTGTCCAGATGGAACCAGCGAACTTGCTGGTAACTGAGATGAGGCACAGCAGTGAGTCTTGTATTTGAAGCTTCCTGCTCAAGATTGTTATGGAGAATATGGCTCCTGGAAGGAAAAAGTGAAATAAGTGTCGCGTATGTGTGAGAGCAAGCGTGCGTGTGAGTCTGTGCACCTTGTCATAGGTGCACAGACTCACACGCACGCAACTACGCACGCACTTATTACGCAAAAAACTAAAACATACATACACATACTCGGTACATATATAAAATATTCTATAAAACGTGATTTTTCATTACATGAGGTTTACTTGTTAATAAATAAAAGTTACTTTTATTATAAAAATGAAGTAGAAGTATAATAAACCACAGATTATTATTTTACATTTGCAGTTTAATTTTTGCATCATTTTCATAGACAATGTTACTTTACATACGCAAAAGACAACTGATTTGTCATTGTAGTACTTTTCTCGTTTTGTAGCTCTATTTATTAGGACGTTTTGAGCATATTCCGCATGTCTACTAGCTAAATAGGTAAATGGTTAAAGATAAAATGGAACAGCGAACAAAATCTCTTCATCACGAAACTTCAAACTTAAATTGCTTGGGAATTCCACTCAAATTTTCCTTATAAAAGTGACAACATATTCAATTTATCCTTAGCATTCTGTATCCAACAATAAGTTGAGATAAAGTTATTGAAACGTTCTGTATGAAAGAGAGTTTTGACTGGACGGGCGAGATTATAGGAAAAGTCTGTAAAGTTTTGCATATGAAGCATTCAAATAACATCTCAAACTCGGGAGTATTTTCAAAACAATGTTCACGTATCTGAGTTTCAATTGAATGACACTTTCTAAAGACGTAAGCTTAGGGCCATGAAAAGCGCGACTTGTGGCCATGAAGAGCAGAGTTGCTTATATGTATCGATGTTTCTATAACCTTGTATTTATGTTGTTATAGTTATAAACTTAATCTGTTTTTGTTTCTTAAATATTTCTTAATAGACCTTTAAGAACTATTTTAATTCCTTATGAAAATTAATGAAGATTTAATATGCTTTGTATAACTCATAGCTATAGATATCTAAGTGCACACAAAGCTGTCCCTAGGGATGACTCTACATGTGTATATGCGATGTGTATATGAATACACAATCATGAACATATCTGCATTGTGCTTGGACGATAAAATTTAAAGGGCAGAGTTTAATTTCAATCTTCGTGTACCCTATTAATGTATGTAATGTGGACAATTATCCATAGTGCTAAAAAAATATATTTTTTAACAATGGAAAATCTCTCACCAGAAGAGTGGCCGTGGAAGTTGTATTTATATGCAATATATGGACAAAACTTTAAAAGCGTGTTTCAGAATCCTTGTGGCATCATCTCATTACGAGTTGTTGAAAGTGGTCAACAGTTAACTATGAGATTGATTTATTAGGGCGCACCATAGCGATGTGTCACGAATGTTTCGTGGCCGAACCATGATGTACGCAATTTACATACGATACGCAAATGATTTATTAAGACCCTTTAAGAGACACGTAACTTCCTATGAATGGAAATATGAAAATTGCTGGGTGTAATAAATTCACTTTCATTAGACTTAAATCATATCCGTTTGAATATACTATGATACACAAATACACTGATATATCATATAACATTAAAAGAAACTTACCAAATGAATGAAGTAATATGGAATAGCTGGTGAATATACTAAACTTCACCATATCCCAGTTCAGTCGATTTCTTACGAAAAGATAAAATATTCCATGTTCCGCTGAAAAAAATATATTATAATAAACAAAATTGTCATCTACAATGGAATTCATAATTTTATTGATTTTTACCGCTGAGTTAAATTATATTCTAAATTAAATAAATGATTTGTGTAAATGAATTATGTGTTAAAATTTAACAGGATTTAATTATTAAGTAGAAAACGTTGTCGTAGCAATACAATAAATCGTATTTTTAATTTATTTAGAGACTTTATGTTTTTTTGTACCTTAAAATTCTTAATAATACCTATACATGACTTGGTACCTAATTAGATATCAATTCTTTTGTAGGCTAAGAAGCAGGAATGAACTTGGCTTTTTTCACATTTATGTTTTTTTATGGGATCTTTATAGCTCTTGGTTTTTTTTAACTTTAAATTAATTTTATCATAATATATCCCAGATTATTTGAATCATTAAAATTATGAATTCCATGTGACAGTTAATATATTTTTTTATAAGCAAGAATGCAAAGCATGATAATAAGTGGCTACTGCCATCAATTTATTTGTAAAAAGCCATTGATAAAATTGGTCTTAATGGAGGTTGGCCAAAGATGCGTTGTTACTCTATAGAGATAGTTTGTTTTTATATCTGAAAATCTTTGTTATAACATAAAAGGTGTAACAAATTTAAAAGGCATCAAAACACGTCTTATTGTGCTGTAATATACATAAACATAGCTCGAAAGGGTTAAGATTGGTATACGTAAATATTTCGCTATAGGTTATTTATAGCATTATTAATTAATTTACAAATGCAATTAACTTACACATAGTCGGCCCATACAGTATAAATACAGTAAACAGTGTTAACAACACTTTGGTTCGTCGGCTATTCGGTCGTTTCTTAAACGCTACGCCAATCGTATCGGCTACGTGCGTAGTATCGAAGAACGAAACGCCGGCGCTCCCGCTACGTTCGATCTGGAAATATTCCAATTTTATTATAATCCTGCGCATGGTATGTGCATAGTATTAATAAACAAGAACACGTCGGAGCTTCTTCTACGTTCGGTCTGGAAATATTTTTAACTTTAATATAATCCTGCGCATGCTACGTGCGAGGTATCGAAGAATGATACGTTGGGGCTCCTACGTTCGATTAGGAAATATTTAAATTTTATTATAATCCCGCGCGTGCTACATGCGCAGTATAGTATAACGATACGTTTAACAAATTAAATAAATTTTGCGTAACGATTACAAATTTAATACTAATGAACAGCGCCATTTTGTAATAAAATTGAATCTTAAACTATTAGAATTCGAATCAGAACATAACATTAAAAAAATCAGATTGTCATCAAAATTTGTTTCTAGTATGTACCCAATTACTTTTAAAATTATAAATTATCACATAGGTATGTTAAATATTATGTAATATTTTTTATATTTATGGTAATGATTATTTACATTTTGTCAACGTTTGTTATTATTAACAAAAAAGCATAAATAAATTACTTCCTATATAAAATATAATACTGATATTATTTTATTAACAAATTAAACAGAAGTAGTTCACCTACGATGTTTATATGACGTAATGTTTATAATTACATTGCGTTTTATTAACATTCGATTCAATGAATTCAATCAATAGTTAAAACCAATGTTATCTACATTACTTAAGTAGTATATTGCACGCCTATCAGATTAGGTCTAAAACATGACACGTATTGGTATTAAACGTGAATATGCAAAACTAGTTATGTCAGCAGTTTCATTCGCGCGTAAAAATGTTAAATAAATAACCTAATTATAACTTTTTATACTATTGATGGTTTTTATAAATGAACGAGTAAATGTAAGAATGGAAGATGTAACATAAATTTAAATAATTATAACTTTTGATATGGATGGATGGATTTTAATGATCGAAAAACTAAATGTTGCGTTCAATTCTTTAGATTAAATTTAGTAATTTTGGTTTGATGCAATTTCAAACATACTAATTATGGAGGGTTATGAGAACCGTCTCTGTGTGTAAAAAGTGTAGAAAAGCGTTAAATAAGTGTGGGACCTCTGTGCCTTGAGGGTAATATTAAATGAACCCGGCAAAAATCTTAAAGTAGGACACAGATGTAAACAAGGAAAGAGGTTTGTGGAGGGCATTTGAACTGTTATTTACTGCTAAAAGCTGGTCACTCTTCTAACTTCTTCCATATGATATAGTTCTCCTTACCTCTACTCTCTATAATACAGATAAAGAAACAAACAATACATTCGAAGAATGACAGACACTTTTATCATTATTGTCGATCTCCGAACTTTTTTGCAAATTTATATGATGTACAAACACGCGGACCTTTCATTTTTATTAAATGTATGGATTATATTCAAGTAACAACATCGATGTCCACATCCTTCTATATGACAATTGTTTTATTGATTAAGATGCCACGTGCATTGATCATATAGTACATGGTCAGTTCACGTGACGTATTAAATATTTATAAAAACTATAATTAAATGTCTCGTTGAAAGTTATGTGTAAAATTTGTCATTGCGTGTTTACGGACGTGCCGTTGCAGGTAATGATAATTGGAGTCGTTATGAATTTACATATAAATATCTATGTATCTACATAACACACTGTATTCTATATATGTTCATCCAAAACCACAACTTTGATTCAATTTTATTTGATTTAAGGCGTTTAAAATGCAAAAGCATGGTATTTACTGCGACTTCCAAGATAAGTCCCCCCCTGTTCATCACTCCCCAAGTGATATGTATGATGTGTGTGAAAAAAAATGCTTAAAGAATTGATAACCCTTGCAAAGTTTAAAAAAAAAATACAGACATCATCTAAGGATCTTCCTTCAATACATTAAACGTAATCCATTTGATGTTAGATAAACTATGTCCAAATAGCATGTAAGTTGTTCCTGTATTGTGGGTGCATCGGTATTCATGAATGACCCAGTAATCAAAATTAATATCAATAGTACTTGGTACTGAATCCGAAACTTTTTGCGTATCGATCTGTTATTAAATAACCGATACCACGTACCAAGTACTAATTGTAGCGTTATTTGAAATTCGCTTAATGCTATCGCTTGCGGCGGAAAGCGATGGTTTTGTGGCCCTCGGGGATGTTTGTACAGAAAACCCATACCACGTACCAAGTACGAATTGTTGCGTTGAAATTCGCTAATCGCTATCGCTTGCTGCGCAAAGCGATCGTTTTGTAGCCTTCTACTTAGTTTGCACAGAAAACCCGCGGTGTACACACTGGCTGACTTAATCGCGTGGAGAGACGTTTACGTATTTAGATGTTTTTTTTAAATAATTAAAATTTATTTTTATAAATCATACATTATTCAAAAAGTATACATACATCTAAATAACCGATTTAAGTCAATAAAAAATTATACGGCCACAAATAGTTTTCATTACTTTGGAAGATAAATTACAAAGAAAAATATTACAACTTATTTTATATAATTATAATCAGTATATTTTTAATTGGTTTTTTATTTATAATATATGATCTCTAAATTAGTATTTAAATTTAAAGTAAGTGGATATAGAAAGTACTGGGAGATCTTAGTCCTAGACTAACACTTAATTTTACTGCATTATTTAGTGCTTTTAACAATGAATTTATTATGCGAAGCAACCGAGTTTAATTATGAGTACCTTAATAAACAACATCAATCATTAATGATACGCAGTACCGACGTACCGATATACTAACTCACTAACTAACTAATAATGTTTTGGCACTATACATTATATTATACTTATGACTGTGATTGTGTAAAGATTTCAATATAAAAATATCATATACAAATATTTTTCATTTATTATGACAGAAATTGAAATAAAATTATATATGTATATTAAAAATAAGAATCTAAACTTAAAAAAGTATTTATGTTTTTTTATAAAATGATGGATTAAAATAATGGGTATTTATTATGATGATTAAGAAGCTGAAACACTAGAAGAATATTTAGTAATTACATAGAAGAATTAGAATTAGAAATCCATTATCAGATCAGCACAATGTTAATATATTATTTAATTATCGTCAAATGTACGTAAGTATGTTGTATTATTATCAATAACGAATAAAAATAAAGAGGGTCAAAGTTAGTAATGGCGTTTTTATAAAACGGAACTAGTGAACGCGCATGCAGTCTACCAATGGTAACACTAACGTCATGGGCATAGCAATGAGGTACTGGCAGGCAGGGGGGGGGGGTTTCCCCCTACTAGCGAAGCGGTCAAGTAAAAATCACATCAACGATTTTTAAAAAAGTAATGGGAGTAATAGAAAAAATAGATTTAATTATATATTATTGTAGGGGGATGTCTTCTTCCCGGCAACCAAAGAAGCCCAACTTATGTTGTTGGCATATCCGTGAACACCAGAATAATGACATTATAAGAGACATTTTAAATATAGCACTATTTATGTGATATAGTGATATAGATACGTGATAGTCTCGATCTACTTCCTCCTCCCCAACATCTGCCTCTCCCTATAGAGAATCCTGGCTCCCTTGACTGCCGTCCATGGTCATCTGTAGTCAAATCAATTTACATGTGATACTCATTTTTGTATTAAATAATTATAACTGAAGCGGTAGGAGTCGCGGGACTATGCTAGTATCTAATAATTTCTAGTTTTTTTATATATTTCGTGGTTTATTCCTTTTTTTGGATTTCACTTTAAGCAGTCGGGTGTTTAGTCTTTATATTTATTCTTTAATTTAATTCAGCTTAGTACGATGAAGAGTTTGTTTGTTGATGTACATGCTACTCTCTGGTTCGATTTAAAAAAATGTGAATATGTCCATTTCTTAATGAAGGCTATAAGGCTTTATAACATCACGCTATGTTTGTTTGTTTTTCTTATGTGGTAGCGGGTGAAATTAGTGGGCACACCTAGCATACAATAACGAAGTAACAAGTAGCAATCGGATCTGAAGAAACGGGTAGTAAGTGGCTACTGCTGCTCATGGGTATGTACTTGTATGTCCTAAATCAGTGTTTTCTAATGAAGTCGCGATGAATTTGTAGGGGGTCGCAAGAGAGGTCGAGAGATCTAGGTACTTCAGCAAAATAAATAAGGAATTAAAAAAAATAGATATATTAAGTTATCAAAATGTTATCAAAATGACATTCGTTGTTAAGGGAAAGAATATTTTGATACTAGAAGGGTCGCTTCATGAAAAATATTGAATAACAACGATATAAAATACGATAATAAAAAATGCAATAATACCAAATAATGGCATGTGGCAATGAAAGTTATGAATGAAATTTGTCACTGCATATGCGAACGTGTCATTCGGTTCCGGTAATGATAATTGGGGTCGTTACGGATAACCGGAATGGGTTGTTAACGCGAATCTGGACTTAAAATCAATAATGCAAATGTTTTGCTCACGTTGTTGTTAATGATGTTGATGTTTAAATTCATTAATGATAGCAAATGTAAAAACAGTAACGTAAATTGGCTCGTGTTTAAAAATGTTGGTCCACATAAGCGGTAAAGAGGAAATGGTTAGGTGTTTTGGTTAAGGTTTTATATGTAACTAGCTGACCCGGCAAACCAATTAAATGACGATTGATCAGTTTTCGACCGGAAAAATGATTAAATTACTAAAATGGCTATTAAAAAATAAAGGTTGATCGTAGAAGGGTGAAAATTGAGGATTGTA
>DWLI01005168.1:0-10283 GCA_018249915.1 Cecropterus dorantes dorantes
GCCGGCACACTTTTACATGAGGCAATCATCTCAGTCCTCGGGAGTAGCAACGCATCTGTGTTTGACTTCAGATAGAATGTTAGTTCTATATGAAGTTACTTACAGATGTCCAGGGGCGGCAGTGACCACTTACCATCAGGTGGACTGCATGCTCGTTTGCTACTTCAATATTATAAAAAAAAACCAATAACAAAGATTTTTTAAGAAATTTTCAAATAAAAGATGGAGGAATTCCAGGTTGGTGGTTGGTCCCGGAAATGTAGTTCGAATTCGGCAGCACCTGCTTCTCACCTACCTAACCGTTATTGAGTTATGTGCATTATGTAACGTTCAAGACAAAATAGACCTCTTAATTATACTTTATGACACAATTTCTATAATTTAACTCTTACCACAAACCGCGTAAAATTTAATTCAAAAGAAATTAAACTCAACGTTGAGGACTCTATTTACAAAAGTGCATGTAACGTCAGAATTCCGGACACACAATAGTTCGTTTCGTCTCTATTCTGGATTGCGGCACTGTTAACTTTAGAATTTGATATTTTACCGCAGATTCGGCTTTAGAGATTTTAAGCTTACAGAAAATCACGACTGGAATTATATAGATGTTTTCTTGCAGTAACAGACACATTTAGTCATATAAGACGTTCTCACTTACTACATACGAGCAGTAAATATTGCACGTTGTAAGAACAACACGTAAGAATTGCACTTAGAAATTAAAAAAAATTCATGCTTATAATTGCATTTAGAAATTTTCATGCTTACAATTCAAATCTTTATACTGTATTATCTCCAAAAAATAATATTAGTAAGGTTTTGTTACACTAGCTGTGATTTTTTATTATTAGCTTATATGATCGATATACAATTTAACATTCTGAGTAAAAGAGATACACAAAATTCTAAGCAAATCAACAAAAACTATACGAAAAGAACGAAAATAGAAAGGCACCCATCTCATAAATTACGCGGAATCACAAAACGAATTTGACGTCCAAAGTTATTCCCATCAAACGATAGAACCACGTACGGATAGCGATTTCGACGAACAACCGGGATGCTCCCAATTCTCGCCAATAAACGCCCCGGACTAAACCGACCTCAGGTAGGGCGCGCCACTCGACCGGCACCTCTATGTTTGAGTGTATAAACCCTAGAATGGCCTACACTAGTACGATTGTTACAACTGTTCACGAAATGTGCTCATCAAATTGACCAGTGTGTTCATTGTGGTAGGAAATACATGCCGTCACTTTTCTATTACTCGCACTACATGCGCTTCGGTGCGTAATGGCTACGTATGAAACGAATGCTGGTATTAATTAAATACCCATCAACTCCACAACACAATAGTAATCAAGAGTGATAAATTGCTACAAGATTGCCACGTAGTTCCATTACACTACGACAAAAGCGACTACAGTAGAAGCAAAAACACTCACTTATACTGTCAAAACTAGGTTTTTCAAAGTTAGATTCTAAGTGCAAGTTTAGTAAGTGACAAATGTTATTAAATCAGACTGTCTACGAGAAATTTGTGTCTATGAAATTTGAAACTAAATGGTTTCCCATATTTTTGTAGTGTTCTTAAAAATATTGAATTTGTATTCACTTATTCCTCTTTATATAATTGGATCCATCCATACTAGAATTAGAAAAGCATACATTATATATCTATGATCTTGGTTCACTATTGTAACTACCGTTTACATTTGGGTAAAAGTCTTTTTATAGTCGCATATCCAGCAACGATTCATAAAAATAGTTAAATATTTCAATGTAAGAACATCAAGTTTTCTTAAAACTTATTGAAAGGAAAAGTAGATGGTCTCGATACGAAACTACAATACTCGTATACTCTAAGAATAACTCAAGAGATGTGGGATATTGAAAACTAAATTTAACTATGCATTACTATTGGAAAATTGCAAATAGTTGTCGGTATTGAGAATAAAGTCCAAAGATTGCTGCAGGTCGCTGTGCCTGGTATTGGGGTCAGGAATGCTGTGGCACTGACTGCCGCGGAATTGGTTAGCGTTGGAGAATCTATCAATTCCTGACGCAAACTTGCTGAATTCCATTATACCTATGCTTAGTTTTATTCTATAAATTATTATTGGAAAACTAGATAAACTGATTAGGTCATTTGAGACATTATATTGATAGGTTAATTTCCACTAAAATCTGTAAAATAGCCATGCCACGGCGACCCTACAATATATAGTATAGTGTTGTATATAGTATATAGTATAGGTACAACGATGATACCTTTTGTATCAATGTACTTGTATCATCTAATCACTTAAAATCAGAGTCAATTACCAATATACCAATTAAATGTATATCAAAAAATATTACGGCCTACGTATGGCATATACGGTATACTTTATATGAGATCACCTGATGTGTGGTCAAGTTTACTTATGGAATATAATTAGAGTAAGAGATGTTAGTGCATAGCCAACTTTGAGGGATAACCCATTAACACCGTTTCATAGAGAATTTCCTATTACCCTGAAAATACTAATGGGATTGTATGATTCTGATAGAAGTATATAGACAGGAAAATTATGTAGTGGATGATGGGCTCAAAGTCAATAAATGTTAGTTGTTTAAAACTAATAGGAAGTAACACTGTTAAGTCAAATACGTTATGAAGTTTTCCAATTGAATACATTGTAAAGTATCCGGTAGAGACATCTTGAAAGAGTACGATCGCCGACGATACTTTATCTTTACAGTCAGCTGATGAACCATGTCCGATAAATTCGTCAGTAGCAAATCTTATCTCAAACAGTTGTGTAACATACGTGTGGTATAAAATAATTTTATAAGACAAAAACATTTTGAGAAATTGTTTATTTCTTTCTATAAAATACATTCGATATCTATTGTGGATTGTTTGCTTGTGAAATGTGTGGACTAGTAAAATTTCGAAACGAATTAAAAAGGCATTTGATGACGTTTATAAATAAATAAAATTTTCTTAAAAAATCGTGTCTTATATTAATCGTTATTAAGTTTTTCTTTCTTTCTATTTCAATATCTTTAAAATGTTACATTCCATGTATCACCATTGTTTTCATAGTTGAATAAACGTTACCAACGCCTATTACTATTGTAGTTTTCTATTTTCATCTTTCTGGTATTCACATTGATTCCCAATGTCGGCTTTACAACGTTAAAACACTGTTTCAGGACCACGGACCTGCGCTCGCGCCGACGCGAGAGCTCAATGCAACAATGACGACATCGCAGAGCTACGTGACCTCAGGAACCGCCCGCTGATTCACCTCTGCATTCCTGCCGCCGCATAGGTAATAGGAAATACCGGCGCCACTAATTTGTACATTAGCCTAATACTTAGCTAGCCCAGAATCTACATTCTAACTACCTTTTTGTTCGTGTATAGAAACGCGTGTGAGATTTACCAGACAAATTTATAATAATACCAATATGAATGTGAATCGATTCTGAAAATATTTATCAAGTTTTTATTAATAAGATTAAATAAATATATAATTGAGGTATAAATTAAATAACAAAATGCATTTTCTCTTTTGTATCTGAAAATGTGTCACAGTATTATCATATGAACTGACTCGAGGTCATTTGATTTTCAAACTAATATTGTGTGTGTACTCATGTATTATTATAAATGTAAAATCACTTAAACGAATAAAATTGTACATTTAGTGATGCAGTTAAATCATGATTAGTATTGTTTCTGTTAAATTACTTCACTTTACAGTACAATTTACGGATATCTCGCACGGCTATTAACTACAATAATCGATTAATAAATAATTATACTCCCCAGTTATTCGTTTTAGGGTACAATCAATAAACGAATTCCTTCGCGTATTGCTAACAATTAATTAATAATTTTATTTTATCAGTTAACGAGTTACGTTACAAACGAACATTTTGTTCTACTTTTTCTTTTTCGACCGTACCAAATAAAGCATCATACTCTTGACAGAATGAATTATGCCTTTATGAAGTAGGTGCACACGGTTTCTTGTTTTTATAACTGATTGCCTTACCTTTTGGATTGTCATAAATATTTGTAATTAGCTTATTATAAACAATCGTTACCAACATTACAATCAATATAGTCACGTAAATACTGAAAACTGTGTACAACTGAATTTTATGTTCGGTTTAATACATGCTCTGGGCATAATGTGTCCATCGATTCCATTAAAGTGGAGAGCATATAGTTCACATATTATATTTTGCATTACATTGCGATGGACATATTTGACAAATTTTCATTGTAATAAGAAAACAATAACATATATCTTATTGTAGATAAGTTAAGAGAACACTCTAAAATGTACGATATTGCGTTCCACTACGCATTAATGCGAAGGTAAGTATTTCATATTCAATCAGATGCTGCTTGAAGGAATATATAGAAGAAACGCTGAATAGGAAACAACTTTCTAACTTGAATCGATTATCGTTTACACATTTCGGAATTTTCTCCATATTGCATTGTTGTATGCAGCTTTCATTACAAATTAAATGCAAGATTCCGGTGTTTTACAAATCAGAATGTGAATGCGCGGGCGCATCGGCTTTCGCGCCTGCATACTGCAGTTGGAAATGTTGGAATCTATCACGAATGGTTTCATTTCAACCGTTCCTTGCGCTTGATCATTCACACGCTGTTTCTAAATGTATACTACGAGTTACTGCTTTGCATGATTGCACTAAATTAACTGAGTATTTCATTGTGTATTATTCAAATCAACAATTAAGAGATATTCAATTTTATCTTCACCATCATTTTCACTATGAGAAATATAATGCTATAATTATTTTAGCCGTATTTTAGTAATTTTCTAATCGTATGAACAGTGCGGTAAAATTGGGTGTCACTGAAAATCACGTGCAGTAGATGAGCCCGACCCGGGGTGTATGTACCCTTTTTTTTGTAGCATTGCTAACATATTACTGTTTTCCAACAGTAATAACACGAAAACGTTAATTTTACAGGAGAGGCAGTTGAAAATTAAACAATAAAATCATTTTTCTTTCTCTTTAAAAAACTAAGTTAAAATTAAAAGGCCTTTAATCAGTTCAGTTAGAGCACCAAGTCAATTCTAAAATAATATAATGTAAATAACACACATCTTTACCCAGTAATTGTTGAACTTTGAATTATCCGGTTATTCAAATATACATCACTAGAAATTTCATCTGCCGTAAATTCGGGCTGGCTGCATTTAGACTTCGGAAACTGTGACCTTACCCTTTCACATTTTAAGAAGAAACCCGTGTCTACTGCGACATTAAACGGTGAAAGAAGGTTTAAATATAATGAAAATCCATTAATTGATTTGACAGGTCATTTAATGATTTTTCTATAAACAATATTGATAGCGTTGAAGTTAGCGTTAGAACTTTGGATAAGTCTGTCAGCATCGTAGGTAGGTCTTGTCCAAGTCTAGCAAGATTTAAATTGTGCATTGAGGATTTGCTGATACATTTTCTAACTTATTTAAGTAACAAACACACTCAAATTAATTTCATCCATCATTTTTACACAAATTTCTTATTCCCATATGTCCTTTGAAATAAAAATATAGCGTTTACATTCAACAAAATTGGTTTGAGACAGCGTACTGAGTGCGTAAGAATACAAGTGTGCCAATACAGTTGTATTCTTCTCTTTAATCTCAGTCGTTTATTATGCTTAAAAGTAGCATAAAATAGCGCGTAAATTTGATGTAATGCAGCTGAAATTATCATTACAAATAGGTCTGCAATTCGCGAGAAGAATTTATTCGCTGACATTTTAATTTACGTCAGGCGGCGAAGTTCTTAATTAGTGGAGGGTTCCAAAGGGGTGGCACGTCGCACTGTTTTTGCCACTTTCCTCCGCTAAGACTACTGCGCTTTTTGTGAACGTTGCTCACAAAAGGACTGATTTCAGTGTATACGCACACTGGGACAACGGAATGGTTTCAACTACAACGACATGGCATCACGCGTGGTGAGCATGTTTTGCCGGTTTTATCGCTTCTTTGTATGTGTCATGAAGATGTAGTTTAATATCAATGTGTAATTACTTTATTATATTTATTGGCTGCTATTTGCTGCAATGCGGGTAATGCGTAGCATGCCGTTTTCGTACGTGAGAGGATAGTATAAGATAATTAATAAAATTCCGTCGAACAGTGTTTTTTTGTCTTTTCGAATAAGTCTGATGCACTGCCTTTAATTACATTTACTTCATTGAGTTTGTATATATTAAACGATTTATTTAGAGTAACTTTTAATCTTCATAATATTTTTTGCAGTCGAGTCGAGCAGTAGGCACTGGATTCCCCGCACGGTAAAGAAAGCCATTTTTTGTATTCTATGGCACGTGCCCATTTTTTTCTCACTCGTGGGGTATTGTGCACGCATGACTGCACTTCAGCTTTACGAAGTATCATATGTGGCATTTTGCAAAGGCTATCACGTAGCAGTCAATAAGGTCGGTGATCCGATACTTGGCAAATATTTACGCCATAAGACCGAGTGGAGAGCATGTTGCGGTCAACACAAATACGATATCCATTGTTGGCACCATATGTTTCTTGAACGCGTCCGGGACATGAATTAATTAAATATAATATACAATAGTACATGTTGTATATAGTTTTGTTTATTATATTTTGAGCTTTAAACATTTCTTTTTGTATTGTTGCTCTGCATGTTTGTTTTGAAACAAATTGTATTCTGTTGCGGTGTTTATTAAAAAGAAAATAAAATTTAGTTATTTATTAAGAATATGTTAACAGGATATGTTAATCTTTTAATAGTATACTTTATAAAAATCGAATATATTTCATTTTTAGATGATTTTGAATTTCGCAAGTATTAATATAAATATCTATAGAGGCGCATTTGTGAAATTTGTTGATAGCCACTATAAATAGCAACATCAAAATGAAGTTTTACAAAGTTAACGTCATGGCACACCGAAATAAAAATTATTCAGACGTTGCAAACAATTTTTCGTTTTTAAGCAAGCGGAAAAATCGGACGGTCCTCGTAAAAACTGATCGTATGGCAGACCTACTTGGACCGTTGGACTTAGTAGCTCATGTAGTCATATCGAAGTAATGCATAGCAATATTATTAAAAGAGGCCGTATATCCCTTTTATGTGTATATTGGAAAACTCCATTATTCGGAAACAAATGAATAACGTTTAGATCCTAAACTTAAGTAAAGCAATAATTGAACAGGCATTACTTTAAAATGCTTACTTAACTAAAATTAGAAATTAATGTTGACGTACCTCATATAAACTATTACCAATATTTTGGGTCTAGTTTGTGATAAGTTATTAATGAATATATGTTCAACTAAAAGTAATTGCCTGTTGTTAATTGCGGTTATATTTTAATAAGTAATCTGGTATAATCGTTGATATTCTGAAGTAATCATTATATATAAAAATAATTCCATCGTTTGAATGTCCTATAACTTATAGTTTTAAGCAATGTGGTGCATACATAGATACATAGTATATAGTACTAGTAGTAGTTACTAGTTAATAAATAAATGTTAAACGTATAAATAGAATAAGATAACGATAGTAAAATATTATATTATCAAAATGTTTTCATTAAAACTGATACGTCTATAATAGAAGAGATTTATTAAAAAAGAACAGATAAAGATTTTAGATTCATTTTTATAAAAGAAGATGAAACTGGATATTTAAAGCCAGTATTTAAGATAACTTCAAATTGTTTTCGTTATATTACTATATAAAACTAAAGATACATTGAATATTTCAAGAAAAATACCAAGAAAAGTTCCTAAAGGTGACAAATGGTTTGATTACGATTGGAGACACGAGAAAGTAGAGACGGAGGTCTTTAAAACGAACTTTCTGTTTGAAAGTTAAATAAATTTAAATTGAATTCATCCCTATATTTTTATTAGACACTTGGTTTTTACCGGCGTTTAAATTCAATTTCCTATATATACATTTATTGCATTTAGATATTATTGAGCCGAATAAACGATATATTCCCTGAAATCATCAACAGTTATCATTATTTTATGCCCCACTTCCTTGTACTACTATTAAATGTTTGGTGCTATTTATATAAATTTCTCAAAAGGAATACCCTCCTTCAGCCTTAAAACTGTTATTACATTCTTACTCATACGCTGCACCACAAATTTGTCTTAAAGGATTCACTGATTAGCAATAAGATCGCTTTTTATATTTTATTTCTATTTTTTGCGTTTCATATGTATGTAAATGTGTGTTTCATATTTCTATTTTGTGGGTACAATAAAGTATTTTAATAATATAATATTACATTGCGTCCGTGGAAGCCCCAATTACCTAAGTAGACTTGTATCTTCGCCCGCATTATCTCTGGACGAACGTGTGGAGATCAATCATGGCCGGCCTCAGGACAAACCAATTGTCGAACAAAAAGCACTTTAAGAGTCCTACGGGCAACACACCGCTTGCATTCACTCTCAATTAACGAGGAATTTGTATATCTTCCCAAAAATAGTGTCCACGATCTACATAAGTATGTTTTGTGAATTAAATTGATGTAGAAAATAATATAGAAAGAATAGTTGGTAGCTTGAAAAGTCATCTTACATCGTACTTAAACATTTTACTATGAAAATGTATACAGAAAATAATTTCTCTTAGCTTTGATATTATTATGTATCTATATCTATATGTATGCGTTTATATTGTTTTCTAACAGAGACCAAATCAAAAGCAATATTTCATTGATCTTTTGTATTACTTGAAAATGTATTCGAAAATTATTTTCGTACTCATCAATTACTTTTGATGTACCTACTCTAGGTACTAGTAGTAGGTCTATCTACTCTACAAAAATGATTATTAACAGGCATGTTTTATGAAAGAGTTTGTAGTTACATACAAACTTTAAAACCTTTATAGGTACCTGTAGGCATGACAGAAGATTTTGGTGCGTCGCGGTTGACTGATAGTGCATAAAATTATGGTCGTTTCATTGATCGAAGATTCGAAACTTAAAACAATGGGTTTTGTTTTTGTACCATTTTGTACAAATTGGATTACGTTGCGGTAATTATGTGTCTAGAGTTATGTTGTAATTACTAATTCCGAGTCCAAATGTCATGTCAGAAAATATGCTGACATAAATTAACTAGGAAAGTTTTGTGAAATACGTGACGCTAAACTTCATTGCGTGAGAGTGATTTTTATTTGATATTTTGGATGTCATTTTTTTTACTTTTTATTGTGACATTATCAACCTAAATTTCCCTAGCTCTAGTAGTTAGAACCGAATAGAAGTTGGAAGAAAGAGACGTGGATGAGACGGAAATTTTGTAGGCATGTGCTTGATTTCAAACTCATACTAATCTTCACTTAAAATTCGAAAAAAAAAAATGAATTAAAATTATTTAAATTTTACGAAAAGCAATGATTTCTTTATTTAAACATTGTTATTTATATAATTAAACAATTCTGTTCATTATACTTCGGTACATATACGTAAAACTGAAACCATATTATTAAAACTTTTGCGATGTATAATTTAAGCATTTAAGCATGCTGCATTATAAAGCCGCTAATAAGGATTATATAGTTATATACATGAATACAATATAAAAACGAAAATAAAAGAAAGTAACCTTTTTGACGACATTTAACACCAATATTAGAATTTGTTTCTACTTACTCCTTGTAGTGTTTGCTTATCACGAGCCTTAGAAGTACGTACCTGGAAATAAAGCTCTGTTTAGTCATATTTTGCTAATAGGTAACTTAAGTGAGGTAAAAATACTCTTAAAAGTTAAATAATTCATACGAAGAAATTGTTGTCGTGTTTAATATAAGAGTGAATGATTAATACTTATCTAAAACAGGTGAAATAGACTCTTAAAATGTTATTATATTTATACATACGTTTTTAAATCCGCTACGTGATAGTGTACAGATTACTAGTGAATTTATATTGTTATATTTTATTGCAGAATAGCAAACAATAAATAACAATGAAAAGAGTCGATCAAAAAAAACTAAATATACAAAGTGAAGCAAAGTTTGAAAAAGAAAAATAAACAGCATTTAATAAAGTAAGGACGCGTCAAAAATTTAACCAGATAATGTAAAAACCTTTATCAATGTCGAAATATGATTAATATTTTATTGGTCCTAAATTATTTTTAGTGCACAAGTTGTATGTTTTAGGTACAAGAATTGTTTTTGATTGCCTTATATTCCTTTGATCTTTTTTCTTT
>DWLI01005169.1:0-10283 GCA_018249915.1 Cecropterus dorantes dorantes
AGATAGCTTGGAAGCCGTCCAGCTGACTCGACGGAAATGTGAACTTTGATTGCGGTATACTAGGAATTGTGGACTATTGTGTTGAAAACAAGGTACTGAAACAAATTTAGTATAAAAGAGTAAACGCCATTTGTCTTATTTAAGAAACGTGATAAAAATTACTATAAGAGAGACAGAGGAGAGGGAAAAAAGAAGAGGAGAACACCGTCAGTTCATTTAGCATGGGTGCTGGTGAAGGTAGTGGGTGATAATAAAATACGTTGTGCATTTATTTATTTATTGTTACACATGTCATTACAGGTTCCTAACCTAAAGCGATAGTGTAGCCTAATATATAACAGAATACACGATTAATTATTATCAACAATAAATTAATTACAGATAACAAATTAATAGTATTAATTTTGCGAATTAATTCAACCGGTAACGAACAACATAATTTCTATTGTGGGCCTCATTATTATTCGAATTGCCCTGGTCAGAGCCTTAGCCAGTAGATTGGTCCTGGCTACCGGAGGTGTCAACAGCAGTGGACAACGACGTCGCCAGTCGTACCGAGCTGGCACGCATATGTTTGAACACTGCAACCCTGCCGGGTTAATAGTCCTACCGCGAAGTAATTTGACAGTATACGCCATCAACGCATATTCACGAGGCACCCTCAGGTCATTGTACCCCACCATACCTAACACGAACAGCGTGTAAATGTAAAATGCTGCTTATCTTCTGCATTTTGTCCCTTAGTCATCTCGTACAACATTCACGGGTACAGAGAGAAAGGGATTTTTACACAGTTCAGTTAAAAATAATCTTAGAAAACTCCTTGCTTATATAATCTTAGAAAGCTGCTTATTCAAATATCATAAACTTACTCCTTAGTAAAGTATAATGAAGCCTTTTAATGTTATAATCCAAAAACCTCTTATTTATATATCCTTGTTTATTTTCTATGATGCAATAGCATGAAACCTGTATACAAAAGTTGCCATTTTGGAATACATCGTTTATTGGAATAAGTTAGACATTCGATGACCTACATACCGAAGCATGTAACAATCATTACAATCACAGGCATATATTAAACAAAGGAGGATGACATATCAGTACATAGATAGGAAATTGGAAGCTGTCCAAACGTCGCCCAGTGCGGAAGTGTGATCTTTGACTCAATGTGTAATATCGGTTGTAATTTATGACGACGCGAATAATGCGTCAGTTTAACGCTCTGATATGCTGAGGGAGTACTATTATTTGATAGTACTCCCTCAGTATCATTTGATGAGTACTATCATACTATCATTATCATACCGTTTAAGTTGCCTACTGGACAACATCTGACTTTAAAGATACTCTCTTCGTATTTTTTGATGTAACTATAGATGATACTTAGGTGGCGAGATAGAGTCTTACAAGACTTGATAACTCTGGGCGTGACAAGATGGAATTACGGAAAACCTCAGAATAGATTGTACTGGAAGAATATTATGGATCTTCACCTTTAGCCTCATTACAAGGATTGAAACTTCATATCGATCTGATGACATAATCTACTTCTATAAAAAATACTTAAAAAATTGGAAAAAAATGACAGTACAACATCGTTAGTATGCGAGCTGACCAATTATTAATTATTTAGATTAACGCTTGTATTTCGCTAGTGCGTACGTGTAACTAATCGTCAAATGAACAAGCAGTTACAGCTCTATAAGTTTGTTTTCGCGTAACAGCTAATTGTATGAGAGCTGCGGATCGCTAGTTGTGAGCCGTACGATTGCGGCGTAATTACGTGAACGCGTAACTCCGGCCGCTCATTCCCGTTAAACAAGCTTTACACTTTGCAAATCCGCTGCGAATACAGTTTACTTTCTGTTATTGAATTCTTCGTATTGCTATTCGCTATTAAATAGTGTAAGTAAAACGTAATTTGCGTAGGTAACTCGCTATATCTTTGTACAAATTATAAGATATTTCTTCCGTGCTTTGCTGACGCGTAACAATTGAGATACAGTTTCCAACTATTCCCTGATTGATTAAAAATAATGATATTAGATATTAGATTTTATAATATTGAATGAATCTTTTCATTCGATATTATAAAATCTAGTTGGCTAAATGATGATTAGAAAATGAATAAGCAAAGACTCGAAGCTCATATAAATGAAATGTAGCGATGGACTCGTTAGCTTTCCACTATTTTTGTTGAGCTATAAACTATAAACTTTGAACTAAACTATAAACGTTGAACTATAAACTTAGATATACATAAATAGATTTTAAGAAAGTTCTGCATCTTGTATTTTTTCAAAATAAAAACAATGGTGGAAAAGATTTATTTTAATTAGAGTTAAGTAGATGAAATTTATACAATTGTTTACAATACACGGATACACATACTTATGAATAGGTAAAATGAATGAATTTCATGAATGTTATAAGACGCAAACACTTAATTTTATCTTTAGCAATTGCATTAATAGGAAGTTCTCCAGCAGTTTTAAATTTAATTGTAGTTTATTTGCTAAGTCCAAGTACTGTTCAAACCTATTATAATTCATCGTCCTGAAGCTTCAAGCTAAAGTAGCGTTTCAAATTACTGGTTAGCACTAATCCCGGACATATACCCGGACCGTGTTACCAGGACAGCATGAGCAAACAAGGAACGACGTAGCTTACGGCGACTCCGAGCGCATGTTCATTAAGTGCAGCGGATCACCCTTAGCCGCTCATTAACAATGTCGAGGCTTCCTTTGTTCCAAGTTGCGACAAAGATACCCTAAGCTCCCGTCCAACGCGGATCAAGGCACAACGTCTTAAAGGAAATATATTATGTCGTGTAACATTTTTTCGTTTTTAAATATATGATACTCTAGTTCTGCCTCTTACTACCGTCGCAATAAAAACCTTATCATAATTTTAAATTCTAATACCGTTTTATAGAGTAGAATATATTTTACAGACACTAAATTTTACCTGATGTAATGGACTATGAATATACTTACTATCAATCCTTTAAATTAAAAAGTTTTCCTTTTTAAATATATGATGCACTATTTGTAAACCTCGATAACAGTCGTATTCAAAAAACGTAAAAAAACTTTAAATACTAACAATACCTTTTTCAGACCAGATGGATCTATCAGTCCTTTAAATAAAATTTGGTAATTGAGGGTTGATGCGATTTCATACACACAGACAAGAAATATATAAATTTATTACTTATTCTTAATGAAGTACGAGTAAACTGTTTGTTTTTTATTTCAATATATTCAAAGTGCAGATGTAAAGTTTTGTTGTTATTTTATGTATGTATTGTGCAGGCATTATGCTTAAATAATTTCATAATTGATTATATTATTTCGTATAACGTTTTAAAATCCTCATCAAGATCTCGATCATGCTCTCTAATGTTTGCACACCAAAAAATCACAAGTTGATTAGGCTAATTTAAAATAGGTCACGTAATTAACGATCCACGAACTCTTGATTCTGTTGGATAATGAAAGAATGAAAAATCATTTCTTTCTAATTAGCTAGCACAAGGTAGAGTTGTCACTGGCTACCAATGCAACCACTCATAACCATCAGCGCCTACATTGTTGAGTGCGTTGTTTGTCATTTGATTGAAACAATGTATATGACAACTCCCAGTTCTTTTATATAAACAGTCCTTTTAGACACTCCAATAAAATAGATTTGTTATAATAACTTGCAAACCTTATCGTAGTTTTCGGCGTCACCCTTTTCACCATTCGATTAAACTCACGTACCTGAAGAGGTATCAACGTACAAAGTAATCAGAAAAGTAAAGTTTTGAAGAAAATATGCTAATTTACCAATGACTGATTACAGATGTCCAGGTGCTAGTGGCCACTTTGAAGGTGGTAGAACTCTTTGCGGTTCGACTTCAGAAGTTCCATCGCCAAACCTACGCCAAATGCCAAACGTCTGAGGTCTGAGGTAAGGGAGACATACTATTTCGAGGTTCTTAATCTTAGTCCTCAGAGGCAGCAATGCATCTGTGGCAAACCTTAGATGAGACTTTCATCCTACCAACGGTTGATTACAAATGTCCATGGGCGGCAGTGGCCACATACCATCAGTTGGGCTGTATGCTTGTTTGCTACATTCATACATAAAAAAGTCCGCATTATAGCAAAACTGCTAAACTTCTATGCTAGCTTTTAGTACTGTAATAAGATAACCGTATCATATAAAGAAGTAACAAATTACGTGTATAGGCATTGTATGTATGGTTGACTTAATAGTCAACCATATCAAACCATATCAACTAAACAAAATAGGAAAGAGACCCTAATGGGTCTCTTTCCTATTTTGTTTAGTTCATTACGTACAGTCGAAATGAACTTGATTCGCATTTGTAATTGATGAAAAGTAAATTGGCCACTGTTTGTACCAGAAAAAGTTGAAAATCAATAAAAATCGATTTTCGATGTTAACTCCAAAAACTCCTCAAAATACGAATACAATTTTGTTTTCTCACAAAATGTATCTATCACTGTAATGACAATTTTTGCTAATAAATTCCGTAAGTATTTAAGGTAAGAAAGGAAATAAATCACTGAAATATTCTTCACTCCACAAATAATAATGATGCCGATAGCAAAACTCATCTATATTGCGTAACAATGATGACGATACTTTGTAAAACTCATCTAGGTGTTGATAAAATATTTTTCACGACCTACATAAAGACATCTTTATTGGAAGAAAGTCACCTTCGTTGCAGGTTTACATAGTCCGTTAACCTAACCTTACTTTTATTCTACATTCGTTAATAACACAGATACCATAAAAGTAAGTAATGTAAATACAAAACACTAAATTAATTTATTTCCAGGACTTTACATAACAGAAGCTCGAGTGCTAACATGGGAGACGCGGCAGTGACAAATTGACTAACGATGTGGCTGTGTTTTAAATTGTTTAGTCTTTATTTAGTATACAATAAAGTTAATTCCAAAATAAGTTTCTAGACCCATGATAAGTTTTTCTTTTAGGAAATAATATCGCAATGTAATAGTGTTCCTAATTTATAAAATGTAACCGTTGCACTTTTCAGTTAATTAAAGTAGCATGTGGGAACTCTGTTAAAAATGATTTCGTTAAATCGCGTATGGTTTATTGCATTTTTCAAGTATGTCTACCTTACCAAACCATATACGATCCAACACATATTAAAGCTTTGTGGCGAGGTACCACAACGCGACGCACCGCCAAGCGTTAAGCGCAGCACCACAGCGTAAGAAAGCGTGCTGTTAACGATACCATTTTTCATGCAAATTCTTGAATCCGAATTGAAGCTATGTGGCAACGCAACGCGTTTATCCATATAATTCCGTTTTTAACTGCAAAATTGCCGCCTAACGTTATTTAAACAGAAGTAGAAATTTATCATCGCAAAAATGTGTGATTCAATTTTAGTTTAAAATTTCAAAAGACTATGTTACATCCTATAAAAAATTAACTTACGATGTTTCGTATGTAAATGATACTTTCAACTTTGTAGCTTAATGCCAACGTTACGTACATAATTTGACGTTAAACCGGAGACTCCGGACACGCTCGGTATTTCATGTGGATTAACCGCTCCTGAGGTCGACCGCCCTACTGAATTTAAACTACTTTTGAGTGAAAAAGTAAAGAAAACAATAAGTAAATTGTTTTATTATTTTAACGTGGAATGTGAATCACCTGTCTAGTGTATTGCTCCCTGTAGATGTGTCTTCGCTCACAATGTGATGAGTTAAGCCGACGTGTAGACGATGACCACCGGTACCAGTAAACTTATGTTGTTAGTATGTTGATATTTTAGGAATATTAATATAATAATATTCTTATACTTACATGATGACAAAATAATTAAAATATATGCGTTGTTTTTATAATACTGAGAGGGGAATTAAGAATAATTATGAAACAACGATAAATAATTATTAATCACGCAGACTTTTATGAACTTTTTAATAACTATTCATGCTCGTATCTAATTTTTATATAACATTTTTTTATAGTATGGAAGAAGCAAACGAGCATGCCGCTCACCTGATGGTAAGTGGCTACTGCCGGCCATGGACATCTGTAATGAACCGTACGTAAGATCAAAGTATCACCTAAGTTTAGCCACAGATGCGTTGCTACCCCTGAAGACTAAAAAGGAATGCCTCGGAAGGTATGTCTCGCTTTCCACATTCTTCAAACCAGAACACAACAGAGCATAACACTGCTGTTATTAGGTAACAATAGGTGTGGCGGTGGTGCTTTCGGAGTCAACCACAAAGAGTTCTATTACCTTCAAAACATTTATTTTAGCATTTAGAGCTATGATTTTGTTAATAAAATAAATTAAAAATAAATCATTACTTAGCTTTATAAGTGTGGTGCATAACAGAAAAATGTAACGCGTAACAGAAAAATGTGACGGAAAATGTCTCTCACATGTCGATAAAGAAGTTTTACTTAAAAAAAAAGTTTAAATACACGACTTGAATTTATTCTAACGATACATATCGCGAACATCGGTAAGCACTGAATCAACATTGAATCTAATAATATCGAAGTAACGCCTAGCTAGCTATTTACAAAACTTCTGAATGTAGTCGCAGTTGCGAGTACAATCATCATTTTAGTGATCACGGATTCGACCCTCGAACCCTTGATTGGGGGTTGCGTTTCCACCAATAAGCTATCACGGCTCCAATTATATTCATCACGGTTATATATTTTACAAGTTCATAATGAGCTGTTTTCAATTTTCCGTCCGTGTTTACAGTCTCAATCGACACTGAAATGAATTTATTGAAATGTCCCCGTGTGATTTAAAGTGGGCGTACTCAATAATTTATCCGACAGTTCCCAGAATATACGGGGCACTTTGTTCAGATTTCTTTTGTTTTAAAATTTAATTCCGCGAAACAAAGGTTGTTTAATTTGTAGGTAGCTTCCTGCGTTTTGTTATTATTAATTTTATATTATAGGATTATGGAAATTGGAAATATAATTTAAATGTGAATGACTATTTACATCTGTATTCAACTTTAATTAAGGTCTTCGTCTGTGATGCCGGAGCAACTTTTCAGGTTATAATTATTTCATAGTCTGTGTCTGTTTTAGAAGACCATAGTCTTAAAACCAACGCTTTAGGAAAATATTTAATATTTAGATTTGTATGGCTTATTCATACAACCGGTCTTGTGCCTTTTGAATCCAACGGTTTCCCGCTGTCTTCTTCAGGTCGTCGGTCCACCTGGTCGGGGGGCGACCTGTGCTCCTTTTGCCTAAACGTGGTCGCCACTCGAGGACTTTCCTTCCTTTATTTTTTCTTAGATGGTTCTAATTACAGCGACCAGATGAAGGGTACTTCAATTTCATAGATTGTTTAAAGATTTAACTAACTATATTGTAGTCGACTCAGTGGCTTAAAAAAATCTGTCATAATTAATATACATGATGTACAGTATGATAGATATTTTTGCTGACATGGCTGACATCATATATTTATGCTCGTGATTGTACCTCGTTTGGGATTTCACTTTGGCATTGTGAAACAGGCTCCTAGCGTACAAGTCAAATATTTATGGTACCTACATTACATGTCCATTGTGCTACATATGCATTCAAAACAATCGTTGACATTGGCATTTAGCGGCACAAAAACACGGCGCCGCGAATAACATTTGGCCGGTGACTCGACCGTTACTCATCTCGACGGCGAATCACAAATACTTACAACTAATGAACACATGGCACACATCGAGTACTAGCTCTACGCTACTCGTGTTTACGTGGATATTTTTTTAATACTACGTTGCGAGAACCGATCGCACGTCGTGAAGTTAGTTTCACTACCGTCCAGACCAGCGTTTCTCAAAGTGGGGTACGCGTAACCCTTGGGGTACGCAAGTTAATCTTAAGGGGTACGCGAAAAATGTACACAATAACGGCTACTTAGATAACTGGCGCATATTGATACTTAAAAGTAAAGTTGCTCCTTAAGCAAGCCTGAATATCTTATTAATAAACAACATATTTACGCCTATTACCTACTACGCATATTACTTTAATCCTCTATTATCCTACTCTACATGCAAATATATTTAAAAGGAGTTCTCCGTTGTCTTTAAATTGACGAGGGGTACGTGGATATTAGTTTGAGATACCCTGGTCCTGACTTTAACTTTAAGTGGTATTGGCTTTCTACCTGCTGACGTTCACAGATACAGAAGCCCCTGGACTAAATTGGAATACCTCGTCTATCCCTGCGTCATTACCCTTCAGCTCGTAACCGACTCTGCTCGTCACTGCTGTTATAAAGCAGAAATATTTATTTCTGCTTTACATTTTCAAACAAAGAAATGATAAACGAAGCTTATCGGCTGGAATGAAAATATCTGTTTGATTTCTGTCTGTGACGTTTTTAAATTACATTTATTTGATATGAGCGGCGACGTGTTTCGATCGCATGTAGCGCGACTGTCTCTTTGTTCCTTTAAAGCCGTCATTGAATTTGTCTAAAAATTCACCCAAATAGTCCCAACAACCAAAATGTTTAGTTATAATAGTTTAGTAATAAGCGAAGTTTGATTTAAGAACGTAACAGTCTTAACTAACTTAAGTCTTAAATAACTTTGTTTCTTTAGTCTTTAAGTCTTAAATAACTTTTTTTCCTGCATGTTTATGTCCTAAGACACCTTCAGAAGCGATGCTAGAGTAGATAAGTTAGTATGGATGAATGGTCTTGTCTAAGTCTTATAACCTATTAATTTATTAAATACTTGACATTGACTCCTGACTATACCAGACACACTTATAATACCAGACAAGAGTGGAATGGATACAAACATGCAGTCTCAAGAATAAATCGAAAATCGGCAAAAAAAGTACCTCCCATTTCTAAAATTTAGTCGCCGCCTAAAATGATTTATTAATTTTAAAGTACTTAAACTTTAAATTTAAATTATATGGAGGGACTTAAGCCCCTTAGCCCAGACGGACTAACTAAGAAACGTGTGTAAATAGGAATTTTTAAGTCGGTACTTTGGTTTAATTTGTCTACATATTTAAATTGAGATTGTCCACTATATTACAAAGTAGCTGGAAACATGACATGGCCCAAAAAACGTGTTGACTAATTCACATCTTCGTAATGTTTGTTTATATAGCGATATTTATTCTAAGTTTGCATTAGTAGCGTACCGTAGACGCTAATTTACATATAAACACTATATCTGTTACAAACATGATACAGCCGTTTATATTATTAATGCACATTAATACAAATTTACAAATGTACATTAATAAATGTTATATGTTTTAGTAACTATGATAACACGCCTACTACACTCACAGCCCCGTATTAGGATTTTCTCCTGTGTCACGGGTGCTATGGACACAAAAAGACGAATACACACACACCCAGACCCAGAACAGAAATCTAAATTCATCATTATGATGTCTGCCTGGCCGGGAATCGAACCCGGAATCCACTGCGCGTCAGACCGGTATGGTGACCGTTCCGCCACACGGGTCATACAAAAGTAATCGTATACATTTTTTAACGTTAAATTGGCAAGAACGCTATCAAAATTGCGTGGTTATTACTAATTACAGCTTGACTAGATTTACGACGAGGTATTTACACAGTGTTACGTGTATTACAATGAGGTCTTACTTCTGCGAATAGTTTGGAGAAAATCGCTATGATTATAAGACGGACAAAATAATACTATAAAAAAATAGATTTAAAGCAGACAAAATAATCGATATGCATAAAAATTGTTTGGCACGTAAGAATTTAAGGGATTTTATAAAAAAATATATTTACTTAAAAAAATGATTAAATAAAACACTTTTACCCCTTGGATTTCTACCGTTTGCGTCAAGGACCGGTGACAGAAATGCAAAAACCATCGCTCCATATAGGTATACTGACTTAACGAACGTTTGAGTGAGTGAACCGTTTTAGAACAATGTTTGTGTAAATTAGCGTTCAGCAATAAACATATTCTATAATTATACTGTTACGTTACAATAATTATCTGTACCTAATGCGTCAAAAGCGGTGCTAATGCCGTCTATTTTTAGATTTTAGAAGCTAACATAAATAATCATTGCATCACTTGCCATTGTAATTAGGTTTTGTGTATGTAATTTTTTAGTGTATGCATTTCTGTGTATCGACCTCAAAAAACTCATGTTTATGTGGCGATCAATATAAAATAAAAAGTTAAAAAAATTGTCTACGGTTATTTATTTATATAGAACTC
>DWLI01005170.1:0-10281 GCA_018249915.1 Cecropterus dorantes dorantes
CAAAATATACATTTTTTTTCGCTCCTGAAAAGTTACCAAATATCACTGACGCGGTATTGTTATATAAGCGACGATATGCGAATTCTTAATTTCTTTTGCCAATTGTTTGACCATGTTACGATGGCGAATACTCTTGTCATGCAATGATGGTAGACCAACCAATTTAGGTCTTACTTACTCTACGTCTAGTTCGTTTTTATTTTTTAGGTTGACTAAAATGATTTATTACGCATATAACTTTACAATATATGAAATTTACAAAAAACCAACGTCAAATCTTCTAACTTCACACCACACCAATTTCTCCCTACTAACATCAGTTAAACGTTGCTGTTTTGTTCCGAAGGACGCGGTAAAGAAGACATACTTATCTAAATGTTCCAACTTAGACCTCAAGCGTAGCCTTAGACAAACACCTTTTAGACCTATTTCGAAGAAAAAAGGGACAATAAATTTATGGGTTTCGAACCTGAAAACTTTTCCAGAGTGTTAAGCAGCAGTGATACTACCCTATCATTGCTACTTAATTTAACTTATTTTTACAAAATTATCTAAATTAAAATGATAAAAGTAGTAAATATGAATGATCAAATTTGATTGCATCCAACCAGTCATGTTTCAAAATTAGGTCGTTACAAAATATTAAACGGAATCATATTCCGAGCCTCGATAGGGTCTTAGGGGTGAAATGCCGGTCGTTCCTCAAAGTGACCCCCGATTGAGGTCACTACGAGGTTTGACCTTGTTCTAGTCTTGTGATATGTTAACTAGACAATAGTTTCAGACTCTGAATAGAAATATTAAGACTTAGAAGCATCACGGTAGTCGAGCTGATATACACTATCAGAAAAAATTAATGAACTAAGAAATAATAATTAATGAACTTAACTATGTAAATAAATGTATCAACATATATTAGTAATTAAATTCAAAATGTATAGAAAATATGTAAAACTTTACTTGTTTAATTGCTATTGACGAGTTTTAGTATTCAACAATAAAAAATCGAACACCCGTTTCAGTATATATAAATTTTCGTCGACTTATTCTGAAGAGGGCAGAACAAAACAAGCAGCGCAAGACTTTCTTACCAGGATGGTAGATTAAGCCTTTAACATTCAAAAGACAGCCCGTGTCTGATAGCTTGCGTCTTCCTTGGAATCCCTAACTTCGGTTAATTTTGGCATTGGACAGAATCCTGTCCCAAATGGTGGCACTGTTAACGATCCCGTGCCTTTTCAATCCAGTAGTTTCCTGTTGATATCTTCAGGTATCGGTTCACCTGGTCGGGAGCTGACCTATCCTCTTTTTGCCTAAACGTAGTATGCTTTCCGTAACTTCGTACGCAAAAAAATCCCACATGTCTAATCTAGCGTCTCTTGAAGTCAATCTCTAAACCAAGGCAACTAGTACTAGTCTAGTATCAAAGTATCTAGTATCAAAGTCTACTAGTATCTAGTAGTCTGTCTAGTAGTATAATTCTAACGCAGTCATACACATACTCTTTGCAACACTTTCTCTTTGTTAACAAGTCCAAGGTATTACTGGATGGATTGATATTATTATAGTCACGAAGGCAACGATGTGAGACTTTTAAAGCATCAAGTAGGTGCATTGTATTGCATGACCGACACATTGTATTCAATTCTAGCATACACGTGCTCGTCGCATGATCGACGAGTGAACACGACAAACGACGATTTATTACGACCATTAGAACGGTACCCCTGTAGTAAGAGACGACTAAAAGGCTTCAAGGGTTGCGGGAGTGGGTGCTCTAACCGTTCAGCACGCCGACCCCAGAAGGACAGAGATATGTGATCGTAGCCGTCCTAAAGACCTGACGGTGTGGCGAGCCCAGCCGCTCACCTGGGTGGAGCCCGATGGGACAACGCTCAGAGGACTCCGGTTGCATTAATTCGAAGATTCCGGAGTCCTCTTCGTAGCGCCGAGAATGGCCACTGGGGAGAGTTTTAGTGAAATGCTTCCACCTTAGTACCTTTTGAAGGTTTCCCCCTCGAGCATAAAAAAAGTACAATGCACTAATTTTTTTGTGTGCACATTTGACTTGACTGACATGACACATTGAATTCAATTCAAGCGTACACATGCTCGCCGCATGATTGACAACAGGCGAACACGTCAAACCACGATTTGTTATCCGAATAACATGCTTCACCCATCTTTTAAATTCGCTACCGTAGGGGAACATTAAGAATGTATTTTCAAAAATACCACATCATTGCACCTTGAAGTTACAATACCTTCTACTAAAAAGCCCAGAATAGTGGTTTTGAAGGCGGTAACAGTTTTGTGATTCGACTCCGGAATACCCTATAATAAGACCAAGACCAAAAATGCTAGAAATCAGGAATGTTATGAATATGAAATCTCGGTTCTAGATACCGATACGAAATTACCCGACACTTTTATAACGGACTAGGTGTGCTACGCGATTTCACCCGCTATTAAATAAGAAAAAAAAAACAAACAAACATAGCGTGATGTAATATAGCCTATAGCCTTCCTCAATAAAGGGTCTATTAAATACAAAAATATTTTTTATATTCGACCCAGTAGTTCCTTAGATTAGCCCGTTCAACCAAATAAACTCTACTGCTTTATAATATTAGTATAGAATAAAATGTACTTGAACAAATATCCCATATATAACTATCGATCGTTATATGTACTGAACAAGTACAAATAACAGGGACTTAAGATTCTTGACTATTGGCTTGATAGAATAATATGTACTGAAATGTTATCGTAATATTAGATTTCTGTAAAACTCATTGAAACCTCGCCAAAATACTTTTACACGAATATTTCAAGTGGCCAGATGCGAACGTAAACCACATTTCAGTGTCGATGGCTCAACGCTCACAACCCTATATTCAGATCTCCAATAAAGAGGAGCCACATTTTTATGGACCATTCGAAGGGTCGCCCATTTTGAATACCTCAAGTTGGGCTTAATCTTTCACTGAGTATTGTAACGATAGCTAAACTTCTGCGATCCTTTTATATATTGTACCTAGGCCGTAGCCACCGGCAGGTTTCAGGATTAATTTACATCAATGATAAATTGTTCGCCTCTATTACTCTACTTTATTACTCTACAAAGGCGAACGTTAGTCAAAGTAACTTAGCTTTTAATTTTATGTATAATGCTATCAAAGTTTATGATGTGTAAAATAAGATAGTAAAAGCCTCAAAAGAGCTTAAAAGCATGCAATGCACCTTACTAATACGTCTTTGTTGAAAATTAATTTCTATAAACAACATATATGGTTCGGAGTACTTTTAAGGCTACATTTCCGTTTCATCCCTACCAGAACTCAGCATCTTAACACCGCTGATCGACAGACATACAGGAATAACTGTGGCAGTTACTTTTTTATTAGTTTGACTTTAAATTAAAGTGAGGTGTGCCATAATAATATCAGTAATAACAGAAAATCAATTCAACACACGTAAGTGGCTCTTACGGATCAATTAAGCTAAGAGGCTTAGAGAAGTCTTACTGCCTGTAAGTAAACTGTTAGTGGTATAGATAGTGATGATCCAACTCATAATGTCGATCTACTGTTATCCCATTAATAACGTGGCGGACCGCAGAGCCGATAATGTCTCCGCGGCGGCGCCATGGGGGTTTTATCTTAATTGCCTTCAGAAACTCAATATCTTTACCGACATGGAACTTTTTGCTTCCCGTTTCAACTCATAAACAATATGCTTCCGTTCATTCAGGTGAGTTGTGTGGAAGTAATATTTATTGCTAACTTTATTTGTTTTTCAATTTTGCTTTGATCAGGTTTTATAGGTCCGATTAACTGCTTCCAGAACACTCGCCGCAAATTCTCTTTGTTCATTAAAAACATATTTGCAACAGTCATCATGAGTGCGATTCTAATATTATGATTTTGTGACTAAATAAAGATACATGGAACGTCAACATTAAATTTGCTATTACAGTGACTTTGTTTATTTTCAACCGCGTTAGTAAAAATGTCACATAAATTTAAATTATAATATATTTTAGTACGAATAGATTTTAATAAAATAATTATTAAATATTACCTTACGATATGGATTATACATATATTTTCAGCCTTTTTAATTTAATTATATAGTCATGATTTAATGCGATTTTAAACCCATAGTCTATTCTCCTAAACATGTATTTAACATGCAATGTACAAACATGTGGAACTGTCAATTTATTATCTGTGCAAAAATAAGAACTAACGATCCACTTTAATTGAATAGTTAAGGAAATATAAAATTAAACTGCAATAAAAGTTCACGTTGAAATTAATAAATAATTTTGTAACAGTATGCAGCCGTTGTCATTTTTAACAGGTTGACTTAAATAGATATTTTGGCAGTGACCATTATCCATTTAACTGTTCCGATATATCGCCAAAAAGAAATTAAAAAATCAAACCATTAGTACCCGTTACCTGCTAAAATAGTATTTTTTTAAAGTACAAAATTAGGTTTGGTGACCAGTATGTTCAAAAAGTTTTAAATGTTTTACGACACTCGTCCAATGTTGAGCGTAATGTCATACAAAGTTTTAATGGAATTTACTATGGGCGATAAAATTGCAAAATGTATAAAGTAATGTTATAGTTGTTTTACATATATGTACATACATATTAAAGTACGTAATTAAAATATAACGGATACCAAAACGCACAGTCACGAAATACGAGTCTACGAAAAAGGTAAAACGACATTTTTAGGAGAAGTCTATCTATTATAAGAAGTGAACTACTAAAAGGTAATAGACACAAATCTCTATGATGAATTGGGCTACACGCCTCTTTAGACACAATACCAATCGATAAATTATTTTCACGCTTTCATGTGCGGAAAATCTTAAACAAAGGTCAGCCAATTATAGCAAAATAATTTAATTACTGCCCGACTGATTCGCACAACCCGGTATTGTAAGAATCTTTCTTAATAAGAAACACTTAAGCTTGTCGATACTAAACGCGTGCACAATAAATTAAAACAAGCCACGAGCCTCTGCGTAGCGAATTAGAATGCCGTAGGTACATAAAATGTCTGTGGCTACAGCCATCCCTTTGATTACGAGTGGACCGTAAAAATGGCGGCTTTAGCCATTAAATGTAGGCTGAACATCGAACACTTAAATGGTGAGGCTAAAACCATCCCAGTTGAAATTAAGGTGTGGCAGCGTTCCGACGTGCAAATGTCTACAAATGATTCGATCGCCCATAACGGACATTGATAAAGAGGTTCTGAATTTTCCAGCGCCTAACTCATCTTCCAATGCCTCTATTTCGGATCTTGTCGATACTCGTCAAAATAATAATAAATAACCTCACTCGCACTAAAAGCTGTACGTAGCCAAACATAATCAATCTTTTAGCCTAAACGTAGCAGAATAAATATTAACCGTATAATACATTCACAATGTATAGTTTTCTTGGAAAATAGACGTACTTTGAGCAAAAAGGGTGAATATTGGCTGGTCATGTAATGGAAATTACTTGCTCTTAATGCGAGTAAAGTACTTGCTAGGTTTAGGCCGTCGGCAGCTTTTTAAGCAACTCATAATATAACGTCAGGAGGCCAATTTCGCTTTTATAACAGAGGTCAAGCTCTAATAGGCTTACATAAGATTCCCAGTATATATTTACAACGATTTACGTGTACAAAGTTTTCTTTTTATATATTTTTTTAAGAAATATATTTCAGATTACTAAACCCTCATCTGTTTAAACAAGATTACTATTCGCGTTTCGAAGAAAAACGTAATTTAAGCTTAAATTTTGCAATTTCTACTCGGTCTGAATTTATACCTTTAGATAATTTGTTTAAACGTATAACTTGTTTGCCGTATAACGTAATATGATTTTAATTATTTTGTTATTTTTTCCTCACACTAAGTAATGTGTGAATTTCAATGTCTTCAATTCGACTAGGTACGCTACAGTATTTCAATTATTTTCAGTGTGTTCATTGTCTAATGTATTCAAAGAAGATAATGTTTGTTGTTAATGTAAAGATAATGTTTGATAATGTTAATAAAATACGTTGAAATTTCCTATATAAGTAAAACAGTTTACAAAGGTTTACAAATAAAGCAAAACCTGATAAACATATCGGTCCTACCTGCCGGCATGTAACGCACGGATAATCAAATCAAGCCCTCACTACCAACAAAATGCCAAATTGACCCTTTATGATACAAATTTAATACTTACGTTACTTCTATTTCCATCCGAAAGCCATTACCCCACCTGAAAGTATCCTAAAAAACCCGCTGAGAATGCAAGCAATGCCGATACTCTTCCGACCTTCGATATTTCGGGTCCCACAGGACAGCGTCATATTCCCGATATTCAATAAAGCGAACTAACACGTTTAGCTGTCGGGCCCGGACCTTTCACAGCGAAATCCCTGGAGCATTACGATATACGAACATATACCCGCCTCGAATAACCACCCCGTCTCCAATATTATGAACTCAGCCAAAGGTCGTACGATATTTAAATCAGAATAGGTGAGAATACTTTGTGGTATTTTGCGACAGAGGCAGGATGTCAATAAGATGTGCTTTTAGTGGAAATCTTAATAAATAACAAGATTATTTAGATAATCAAATAATTTACGAATGCATTAGAAGATGATATCCTCATAAGTGGTGTGATAGTTAAATGGACAGCAGCGACAGAGACTTATGCAAACTCTCTTAAACTTTTCATTTATAAATCTCACATTATTTTGCTAACAAAATGAAATGAAATGTCTTTATTTTGCATAGACCTACGAGGGCACTTACCAATTGGCACTACCATGGGATTGGAACACAAATTTAACTGAGACGGTCCGGCAGGTTGATCAGCGGGTTTGCCATTTTTCTTTGTATAAGCCTCTGATTTCAATAGGAAGTTTATTATAAAAGCGTATACATTGACCTATCAAAGAATATTACTTTGAGGTCTGAAGAGCATAGGCGGTATACACCACAACACCACCAACACACCTCACCAAAAGGTGTGGTAAAGCAGACACACTTTTCAGAGACATTTCAGCGTAGTCCAAAGGAGTTGCAACGCACCTGTGGCTAACCTCAAGTAAGACTGATCTTACCAGAGCTTGATTACAGATGTCCAGCAGGCGGACTGCGTGCTCGTTTGTTACTTTTATAATATAAAAAACTTGCCTTGTCAGTTTGTACTATTTGATGTTGAAACTAAATTTTAAAATAGTTAACCTCAACTAATTCAATTGCATACACGTTTGATTATGATTTTATTTAAGATATCCGTAATATAGCTATTAAATAAAAGGATTTTTGAAAAGAATACGAAGAATTACGTTACTAAAAGCTTATAATTTATTTTTAGTACAGATTTATCTGCGTATTTAAGTGCACGATTGTACGACAGGTCAGTAACCATACCTACCTCCCAAATTATTCCTTTATCTATCTATGTTATCTGTAATCTAATGTGTGTTGTATATAGGCAGACAGACAGAGGACAAGCCGTTCCGTTTTGTCATTTGACCACCATGATAAAGGAGTATAAATACTCGAAAAAGGAAGTATAAATAATCGAAAATAAAGTTAACGTACAATTTAATATTTCTAAAGACATTGTTATAATTATTTTTCAGAAAACTACGAGTGAATCACATACTAGTCGAAAACATCGAAATAAGAGGCGCTTTTATATAAACCGCCCACAAAGGTTAGCGCGCACTCACTCTAATTAAATTACGGTGAGTGTAAATAAAATGTGAGAGTGATTACAAAAATTACATTAACACATTCATTCATATAGATATTTATGTCTGGTATGAGAATATTCCATACTTTCGATACTCTTGTAACTAAATATATAAAGATTGAAGTACCTTCCAGAGTGATTCTAATAATATAAATTGGCCCACACTATATTTAAGCTCATTCCTTGGCGTAGAATGTATGCATACTTATTCATAAATAAATAAAAAGAATTTATTAATTGAATTTGTTTCGCTTTCTAAAAATATATAAATCATACTAAAACTGTACTGTGTAATATCTTAGCCGATCTACAAATTAAACAATCTAGGTAATCTGGAGTAGGATGGGTGACCGCTATTGGTGTTATTTTTCATGCGCTTCCTTACATTTCCTGGAGACGTTATGCCATCGGTCCCGGTCATTCCTTCTGGGATGACAAGGGCGGTTTGAAAACATCCGATATCCCCATGACCTCTCCATCAAAACACATTGGCACACAGTTCCAGTTGTAGAAAGGATCAAGCAATGGAATCTTGATAGGGATTTTGATGTGAAACATTTTGCACATAAACCTGATTGTTCGCGTGGAGATCGCCAAACTGTATGTATTTTAGCGCCATCTGGTACATATTGTAGGAACTATTAACGTTGTAAGCGGGTTCGTCGGACTTAACGCGGGGCAGTACTCAGTTTGTGCATAGCGTTATTTTCATTATACTATACATTTATTTTCTGTCGCAATCATGTCTTTTATGCATATTACTTGTACGAACACGATATTTCACACCTGCCAGGAGTCCCGTGACGGGAATTTTTTTCTTTATATTATGGAAGTAGCAGACGAGCTTGCAGACTAAGTTAGAAAGAACACCTGGGATAAGTATATCTCCGTTACCACACCCTTCAGACCAGAGCACAGCAGTGCATAAAACTGATGTTATTAAGCAGAAATAGCTGTGGCCGTGGTCCCTCCGGAGTCGAACTACAAAGAGTTCTACCCCCTAAAAAGTCTGTAGATTGCTATTGCCATACTTAAATTAGATTTACATCCATAACCCAATTGTATAAATTTCGTCGAAAAAATACGAAAAGTAATTAAGTATTTTTTTTAATATTTTATGGGTAGTTTCGCCGTGACCACGATCCATGTAACTCTCTGTAGGTCGAGCTATCGACAAAAACAAATTTAAAAACCACATATCGTGAGTACCCGTAACATATTCTAAAATCAATTATGTAAATGTCTTCTATAATATTCTCCTGATTGATAAGACTACACGTAATATGTAAATATGTAAGCTTTCAATTGTACTGGCTACGAATTGAATGCAAGACCCATAGTTCTCTGGGGACTAGGGTAACTCCGAACCGAAACAAGTAGGAATGTAACTAATTATAATTACGGGTCATGAATACTAATTTAGAAATGTACTGGTATTGTAAGTAAGTAATATTAATGAGCTTTGTAATGGATATAACAATGAATAACTTGTTTAATATTGTCCAATGCAGTGTGCACACCTTAATTATAAATTGCAGTTAAGCTTGGCGTAAATACGAATTGACAAATGAAGAAGAAGAATATAGCATTAGACTTTTTAATACAACACCTATTTTTGCCTAATAACAGCGGTGTTATGCGCTGTTGTGTTCTGGTCTGAGGGATGTGGTATGGGAGACATACTTTTCCGAGGCATTCCATCTTAGCCATCAGGAGTAACAACGCATCCCTGGCTAACCTTAGGTGAGACTTTGACCTTGAACCTAGGGTTAATTACAAATGTCCATGGGCGGCAGTAGCCACTTACCATCAAGGGGGCTGCCTGCTCGTTTGCTACCTTCATACTATAAAAAATATTATTTACAAGGGATATTATGTATAAAAATAATCATCTTGAAAAATATATATAAGGTCCTTGAAAATGTAGAAAGGCTACCACAATGCACTTAAATAGCCTAATCGGAAAATAATCGTGAGTCAAACAGCATGAAAATAATGGCTGAACGAGTACCTTTAGAACCATCCAAATTCCAATTCAATGGTAAATAAATACAAAACATTCGACACTTGTAATCGAGTCACATTGTTGAAAGTATTAAAACAAACGATGCGACTGCTGAAAACATTTTTTTTATCATAATTATATATTTAACTAGGTGTGCTACGTGGTTTTGTCCGCTGCTAAATAAGAAAAAAATCAAACAAACATAGCGTGGTGTTATATAGCCTATAGCCTTCCTCAATAAATAGATTATTCAATACAAAAATAATTTTAAAGTTCAAACCAGTAGTTCCTGAGATTAGCCCATTCAACCAAACAAACTTTACTGCTTTATAATATTGGTATAGATTAGTATAGATTAAAATTATGAGTTTTCGTGAAAATAGTCATGTAAAAGGATTGTAATATATACATTTTTAGAACGTTTTCCTTAGCAGCTTTAATTTGACACTCGTATTATATAGCCTATGTCACTTTCTAAGCTGACAGGATTCCAATCTTACG